>QEPC01008421.1:801666-831750 GCA_003113815.1 Sphenodon punctatus | reverse complement strand
GGGGGGGGGGGGGGGGGGGGGGGGGGGGGGGGGGGGGGGGGGGGGGGGGGGAACAAGGGCCTCAGAGCCTACTGGAACCGATGCCTGAACCTTAAAGGCTTTACCTCGGTAGCGGAGGCACCCTTCATAGCTGATCCTCTCCCCCGCCGCCGCGAGGGATGGAACAGGATCGCTGCCGGCACTCTGTCTACCGAGAGGAGGCGGGGACGCCGGGGAGAACAGGCCCTAATGCACTGCAAGGAGCCGTTCGGGACAGAGGAGTGAGCCCGCTTCTTTCCTGCTCTGGGCTGCTCCTTACTCCCATGCTGCTGCGTGGGAGTAGGTCGGGGCGCTTGTCCCGCTGCCAATAGCTCCTGTCGAGGCCACAGACCCCTCTTGCCCCATCAGTCAAGGATCCCCCCTTGACTCTTCTGTCTTGTTCTTTCTTTCCCAAATACCCGTTTTCTTTTTTCTTTTTTTTTTCTTTTTTTGAGGATACAGGATCTTCTTTGGAGCCTGATCACAGAGCTCCTGCCGGTCCGAGGCAGAAGAACAAACTGGCAAGTGCAGCAGGGGTAGCGCAGGAGGAGCATGCCCAGAAAGTCTACTGTGTTCTTCTGTCTCCTGCTGGTCAGAGGAGAACTACTCAGCCGGAGGACTGTCTTCTGCAGGGGGAGAAAGAAATAAGGAGCAAGGCTACGAAGAGTCTTGAAGGGAAGAACAAAGAGTATGTGCTGGATGCAAAGGGGGAGAGAAAGTGGAATAGGGACTGAACACAATCAAAGCAGCAGGCAAGGTGGAGGACCTCAGCAGTGGCATGTTGCACATGAGAGAGAGGGTCAAGACGAGAGTGAGGAAGGCCAGAAAGAAGCAAGTTGTGATAGTCAAGACAAGAAATGACTAGAGCATGGAGAACTGCAGAAGGAAGGGTGAGATTGTTTGCAGTGATATGCAGGCCTTAGCAACAGACCAGTTTTGAGGTAAAAGGGGAGGGAGGAGTCGAAGTTGAAGGCTGGAGACCAGTTTGTCTTAATGTAACTAATAAATTATTGGGATCGAGATCGTCATAAACCACCACTCCAATGTGGTACAAAACAAAACTTTATTGGAACAGCACACTATGGTTTTCTATTCTTGGCAGGATTATATTACAGACATAGCATTATACAGATAGTCCCCAGGTAAAGATATCTTACGTGTCCTGTGACTGGCCAAATTCTGGAAGCATGCAAGCTGATTCAGGGAAAAGGCAGAGAGGGCCCTTTGATGCTGGAGAGTAGAACTGCTGGCAAGTGAGGATAAGTTGTGATCCATGTGTGCAAGGTCTGGAAGGGAGTGAAGTCACATGATTCACCAAATTGGTGACCACAAGCCCCCAACCAAAGCCATGTTGCATGACCACTGCGGTCCTTTATACAGTTCTAAGGTACCGGTCAGTAATAGCAAGATGCCATGTCATGGTGACATCACACAGATATAAAAAAAAACAGAAGAAGGTCTTCCTGAGAGGAAGGGCTCTGAGCATATTAGCATCTTTATCTTTAGTTGATGGTTCTTTTCCTGACCTGGAAATCAGTAGCAGAGTTGCAAATGTCCCACTTGAAACCCATTGTGAACAGACATTTGTCAACTCCAGGTGTTCAGCAGGATGCTTGTTATGCATATGTGGCAGTGCCAGGAGCAGGCACTCAAGTGTCTGGCTATGCCTTTGTCAGTATGCTGATGGTGCCTTATCTACATGTTGAGTCTCCTTCAGCTTGAATTCCATCACAATCTCAGGCCTGTTTTCCTGTTCCGAGTCCTCTCTCCTCTTTGCCTTCGCTTAGCCAGTTAGGTCTGGCTTCCTTTGTCCAGACCAGGAGAACATAAGATACCAATAAGACTATATTCCATCGCTACATTAAGACAAAGCCAGAATTATAAGTCTCTTTTGTAACTCTTTGCATACCCCCCACCACTGTAGTTAGTCCAATAAAATATAATGATGTAGTACTTTGTCCATGTTGTCTCAATTAAACTTAGTACATTTCCAAAGTAGGTTTAAATAGGAGTCTAGAAATATCAGGATTTGTGCATTAGATCTGTCTTCTGTCTGTGAGCATGCCCTAATTTCTGCTCCCTTACACTGCTCAGACTTCTCAGTGCTTGGGAGTGGGAATTGGATCAGGGGCCAGATCTAGGAACTGGAAAGAGGTCAAACACTAACTAACTTGCAGGCACTGCGTGCACGTGTATTTCACTCCAATTAGCTTCTATGAGGAGAAGGGATTGCTGCAAGGCCGTTTCAGGCCAGTGTGTCTGGCATGAAGAGAAGCTAGACACCTGCTGCAGGGATTCTAGGAACCCTAGTGTCTAGGGGCAGGAGTAGGGGAACTGGAAGCCAGGGACTCACTGCAGCAATTGCTTTTGTAGGGACCCTAGTGTGTCTAAGCAGGGGGAAGCTGGGAAAAGGGAGGGGAAGCTGTGCCAGGCATTTAAAGTCCCCGCTGCGCTCAGGCAGGGAATCCCTTTTACACTCCCTTCAACTGCCTGGATGTTCTGGGGTACATCACTGTGGTGGGGGGTGTTTATACATCTAGCTATAAGCCATCTGGCCAGGAACACACTCCAGGGACTCTCTCCACGTTTCAACTGCAAGCAGCCAATTGGCTTCTATGAGGATGTAGCAGAGAATGCAAAGTCCTTTCCCACCCACAGCCACCGTGCTCTGGCTGGGAAGAGACTTCAGGGATCACTACAGAGAGTCTAATGTGCAGGCCAGTGTTGTTTGGGAAGGGGGACGAGATTACACATCTCTCTCATGTTATTAGGGAAAGAGGAACAGATTGCGTTTGTCTGACAGAAGCAGCACGGAGTTATGCGAGGACAGCGAACGCTGGCTGCTCTGGACGATTTTTCACACTCGGGCAGCGAATCACTTTTACACTCCAGTCACTCTCTCAGTGGCTCTCTACTTGGGCTCCCTGCTTCAGAGCCACCCTACCGCCTTCAGACAGGGGTGGCTGTCGTCCGAGCTGTGGCTTCTGCACTCCACTCGTCTCCTTCCTTTATGCATGCGAGGGGGACTGATGAGTCGTAGAGGAGGCACTAACTTGCTGTTGGTGTTGCCCAGGAGGAGGAGGCGGCAAGAGCACAGAGTGTTTAAAACTTCCTCCAGCCACCTGAATAAATATTGGTATATCCAGGCAACCGGGGGGGGAAAGTGTAAAAGGGCTTCCCTGCCAGCTGGATAAATGCTGGTGCATCTAGGTAGCTGGGCTGGGAGAAGTTTCCTCTCAGCCACTCTCACCGAGTCTGGGGAGCCACACATTTGGAGCAGTCCCCAGAAGATACACACTCACAGTTGATGGGGTCCTTGAAGTGGGTGCACTAAGGTGTCCTGGGGCTATCGCCATGGGACCTATGGCAAAGCCTCAACTGAGCTCTCCTGCGGGTTCTGGAGTGACAGCATTCCTGGCAGGGAACAGGGATCTTGGAATGCTGTGGTGAAGGAACGTAATGTACACGCAAGTCTCTACAACCTTCTCCAGCAAGACAGCCTTCCAAGTGCTGCAACTGCGCATGTGCAAGAGTGAATTTTTCCAAGTTTAATAATTTTTGTTTTATACTTCACTAGACACTGCCATTCCATCAAGAGCAACAGAGACTGTTCTGGCCATATGCATGTGAATGTGAATTTGAGAGTCAGAACTCTGAAATGAGAAAGATATCATCCCGCAAAAAACTGCCAAACTTGGTGAAAACAACATAAACCAATTAACTTTAAAATAGTTACAGCTTTAGATTCCCTTACTCAATCAGCTTCAAATTTGGTGTGTACCACCCTACCCCCTAACAGCACACAGTACAATTCTGAGAGTAGAAGTTCAAGCTGTTTATTTGTAAGAACATTTCAAAGTTTCAGTGTTTACAATGGGAATGTAGCCTACCTTTAACTATTCAGCCCCTACTGGGGCTGAATAATCCTATTTCTCTAACCATCTAGCACTAGTAGGAGAGCACAAGACAGTCCAAGCACACCCTTTGGGACCTACAAAATAGGAAGAAGTGTTCCCCATCTTCCATCTGTTGATCCCAGTTATGGTGTAAGCCACAGTGGTCTGTCACTTTTTTAAAAAATACCAAATTATAACTATATTGATATTCATCCATAGGGAGGAGTTTTATACTTTATTTTAAAAGTTGTCAAACATCACTTCTTCAATTGGGTTTGTTAAATTTCCCACAAGACAAAGCATATGTCTACCAAATGGGTGTAAATGGGATACCCCATTCACCTTCAGAATGATTTTTGTTAATGCTTCTGACAGTTCTTATTTCTTCCTCTTTAACTAAGAGCTCCCATCTTGTCACATTCTTTATTTTATTTTTTTTAAAAGAAAGAAAACAAACCACACCACCACATTAACATATATTTTTACTAGCTTGTCCACGGTAACTCCCAGGTCTCTTTCCCAAGAGATTAGTTAGTTTAGAAGCCAGGAATAGGTATGCAATTATAAAGCATTGCATCATGTTATGGCGACACGATATCCCAAGGGGAAGGAACAAGTTTATCCAACAGTTTCTCAAGAGGTCAAGGAAATCAAACAAAAGTATGAAGTAATGGGAATGCCCATCAAGCTCTCCAGCCCCATTCCTACACATGCCATCATTTTGGTTTTGTCCGAATCACATTTTTAAAATAATAGTAATAATAATGGCCCAGGAATCCTTCCCAAAGGAAATGAGAAACCAGATGCAATTTCCTGCAGCTTAAGAGAACGTAACTTGCCTTAAGGAAAAATCAAGTTCCACTAAACAGGTATCAGAGCCATCAAAACAAAAGCCAGAATATCAAGACAAATCTGGCTATCCCCCAACACCTATTAAAAAAAACAAAAAAATGAAATCATATGCCCAGTTCCTGCTTCACCAAGGTCCCAGCTCATCCTCCTGCTCCTACATACAATTACAATGCCAGTGAAGTTCTTCCTCAGTGACAGGCTAGAAGAGTTACTAAGAGAACTGGAGCTCCTCCACACCAGGGAGAGCAAACGAACAAGGAAATTACCCCTCCACTCAGTAGGAGGC
Organism: Sphenodon punctatus; assembly: GCA_003113815.1. NCBI lineage: Eukaryota > Metazoa > Chordata > Lepidosauria > Sphenodontia > Sphenodontidae > Sphenodon > Sphenodon punctatus. The sequence goes on along the minus strand of QEPC01008421.1, from coordinate 826,698 downwards.
AACAGAACTGCTCCTCCTAACTCCTGGTTGAGGGTAACACCTTTACTCATATTTGACAACCAAATCCTATGTCTAATCAGTCTCATCTACCCTGCCCACCTAGAATTTTCTTCTTTTACCACTAGGAGACGGGCCGCTGCATTCTGTACCAACTGCAATTTCCAAGCCGTCACCATGGGTAGCCCCACGTAGAGCGCGTTACAATAGTCTAATCGAGAGGTGATGAAAGCAAGGAGGATAACGATGGTGATGATTGGCAACTCCCTCCCAAGGGGGACCAAAGCACCCATCTGATATCCAGACTTGGTATCACAAGAAGTTTGTCTGCCCAGGGCCTGAATCCTTGATGTGGCAGAAAGATTGACCAAGTTCATTCGGCCTTCTGACCACTTCCCTTCCTGCTCATCCATGTGATCACCAATGATACTGAAAAGTACAACATTGAGCAGCATTGGGAACCCAGGTGTTATCATTCCTTTCTGTCAAGAGTTGGGGCTGATGCATTCCTGAAATGAATGCATGGATGCTCAGTATCACTTCGACCATGGGATGAAGTTCTACAAGAAAAACTTGCTGGGAAGAGATAGGTTCCACTTAAGGAAGCCCAGGAAGGATGCTGGTGGTCACTGACTTGCCAATTTGGTGAAGAGGACTTTAAACTGGGAACTACAGGGGATGGTGATGAAAGCCCACAGAAAAGGTTAGAGAGATGTACAAAAGATGGGACCTGTCCTGTACAATGGGTTGGAAATGAGAAGTACTATTGGGATTCACATTAAGGGCAAGGGAAAGCAACAAGATCACATTGCACGGATCCCACAACCAGTTATCGAAGTGTCTATACACTAATGTAATATTCATTGTGTTTAAAACTAAATTAATTTCAGTTACTAAATTAATTTCCCATTTTTTTCAATGGGAATCACTTTGCAGATCTTCCATTCACTTAAATAGCAGTTTTACTTTGCCTCTCCAAGGACATTTTTAGACTTGCATAAAATTTGCAAGTTATGGAAATTTCCTATCACCACAAGGACTCCTCCGCATATGCACAAGTGCTGATCCCATGTCCCCGCCATCACGTGTGGAAAAAAGGTGACAGTGCCTGTAAAGCTGCATTTTGGCAATGGTAATTGAAGCAAATGGCAATTGGAGCATTCAGTTCAATGGATCATGTGAACGCTTTCAAAATGGCATTCAATTCGTTGGAGCATGTGTGAATTCTTTCAAAATGGTAATTGCAGCAAACATGATCTTACACAAGTGGCATTTAGACATTAAACCGTGTCTCTGGCACAAGAGTTTGGAAATGCGCATTCTGGAACCCTCGATATCTCCTGTCTTATGACTACTCCCCTGCCCATCTGAGTGCTTTGTAGCCTGTTAGCAGCGCAACAAGGGGGGGGGGGGAATTGAACAAAAATGAATGTGCTCAAAGACATTTTGTTTGTTTTCACATACATTACTTCTGTTACCAAAACCAATGTGGCAAATTCATTTTAGTAACAAAAAAGAAAATCATGTATTGCACATCCGTACTCAGCACTGGCAGGACTTCACCTGGAGTATTATGTTCCATTTTGGGCAACACACTTCAAGTGGTTGTTGAGAAACTGAAGATACAAAATGAGTACTACTAGGATGATACAGGGGCTAGAAGACCAGCCTTCTGAGGAAAGGCTAAAAAGAACCAAATATGTTCAACCTAGAGAAAAGACTAAGGGGAAGAGACGTGAACAGAGTTTTCAAATATTCAAAAGGGTGACAAAAGATTCATTTCATTCATTCATTCGATTTCTTTGTTGCCCCCCCTCCTGCCACAGCAGCTCACATCATCTTAAAAACAATAAAACCCAGAGCAGAGTTTAAAAAACATCCCCCCCCCCATCACCCTCACCAAAGGCCTGGTGGAACAGCCAGGTCTTACATGGTCTTTGGAAAGAGGGGAGGTCTGGGAATAGGCGGACCTCTGTCGGGAGGGAGTTCCACAATCAAGGTGTGGCCACAGAGACCACCCTCCTCATCATTGCCACCCAGGATACAAGGAGGACAGCCCCAACCGACCGCAGGGGCCGACCCAGAACCCAGAGGGTGAGACGATCCTGCAGATAGGTGGGGTCCAGGCTCTTTAGGGCTTCATAGGTCAAAACCAACAGCTTAAATAAATTAAAATCAGGCCCGAAGACTATAGGCAGTCAGTGCAGAAAATGGAACACTGGTGTAAAGTGCTTGTGGTGACCCGTCCCCTTAAAGAGACAGGCCACCACATTCTACACCAGCTGCAGTCTCCGAACCGTCACCAACAGCAGCCCCACATAGAGCGCGCTGCAGTAGTCTAGTCTTGAGGTGATGGGGGGGTGGTATGCTGGTCGGGCTGGCCAGGGAGGGGGGAGCTGCCCAGCTTACATGCATGCGAATTAACTTTAAAGGCACTTTTGCCCTTCTTCAAAACAGAGCTTGTCCGTGATCACTGCATCCTCAATGATGGTTTACAACTGGGTGTTTCTCACAATTCTAACTACAAGTATTCCACAAGCAGAAAGCAAGTAAAAAAGCATGCAAGCAGAGCACTCAATTCCAAATGCCCAAGCCACAAACACACGACGCCCCAAAATACATTGCCTGGGCCAGCCAGGGGGAGGGGGGGCACATTGCCCAGCCATGTAAAGAGACGTTCTTCTAGATATACAACCAGTTTGTTTGTGCCCCCATAAGTTCATGCTGCCCCCCACCCATAACTTCATTTGTGCCCCCAATAATCAGCTGCCCCCACCCCATAACCATTGTGCGCCCAGCCCCTGTGAGGATCCGGGACGAGAGGGGAGGATCCCCAAGGAAGGAACAAGGGAAAGCCAAGCACATGCATGCCCGTAAGGATGGGGAAGCAGCGAGGCAGTGCCTGGAAAACAAGCGCTCAGGTTGGGATAGTCCCTAGCCTGTTTCATCACAGGGCATCTAGGTGAGCGCACGTCCTGGTTGCTGCTTAGGTGACCACACATACAGGGGTAAGGGGAAAGTTCAGGGAGAGTGCACACGGTGGGGGGAAAGGGAGTGTGCACGGCCCAGGGGAGGCGGATGGGTAGGGCAGGTCTTGCACGCACAGGATGGGCCCTGGTTGTAGTGCTCCCCAAAACCCCAAGAACTGACACACGTACCTGAATCCACACCCCTCTCACTCCAAACACTTGTTCACACGCTCACCACAGCCGCTCAGTCCACACAGTCCACTCGTACCACAACCTCTCTCCAAACAGTAGTAGTTACGCCAATCAAAGTAGGGAAACGGGGCCAGTCTCACAGGCTCAAGGCTCCGATCACCAGCACTGAGGTTCGTCTGGAGGCGAGCTTTATATTAATGCCCCGGGCATTGTCGCAGTCTCTCAGAGCGGCACACGGGCGCAACTTCCGATGTGTGCGTCTCGCTGTTGGCCCCGCCCCCTAGTTCGCCGCCAGCAGAGGGGTGTGTGGCTGCGCTCTCAGGCCCGATGGCAGGTGCGCGTCTATCCGCGGTGCTATCCCTGCGTTGGGGCTTTCCCCGTCCGAGCCAGCGGACAGAGGTACACTGCGGAGCTCCGTCATGGGGGGGGGCGTTCTCAAAGGAGCAAGGCAGTGGCGTACGGGGAGGGCGTGGCCCTGAAGCAAGGTTCCTTACAGCCCCATAGTTCATGCTTGCCCCCCAACTGTGCAGATTGGCAGTGGCCCCCCGCAAGCCCTTTTCCCCCCTCCCACTCCCCCTCCTAATCTACCTGTGGTGTGGGCCGCCCTGCCAGCTCAGTCACAGCTGGGGTGGCAGAGGCTAAAATGGCAGCTGGCTGCGGGGCTGCTTCCAGCAGGCTGCCCACTCCCACCACTCTTGACTCTCCCCGGGTGGGCAGCCACTTTAGAAAGCCTTGCCTTGCGCTGCTGCAGTCCGGTTGTTGCCCCCACCCCCTTGGCGCTACAGCTTGAATTTCGCCTAGATCAGCTACTTCCGGCTGGAGCCAGAAGCACTAAGCAGCCTGGGAAATTCAAGCCGTAGCGCCGAGGGGGTAGGGGGGAAACCGCCTGAGTGCAGCAGCATAAGGTAAGGCTGCCGCTGCCCGGTAAGAGTAGAGCGGCAGGAATGGGCAGCCCACCAGAATGAAAAAACAAAATGTAACCGGGCTTAGTAGCAGCCCCTGGCACCAAGCCGGGATTGCTCAATGGGCGCTACGCGCCTGAATTCTATGATTCATAGGAAATAAGGCAAGAAGTCTAACTATTAAGAACTAGTTTCCCATTTTACTCAGCCTTATTTTATTTAACACCGAACTGTTCCAACTTGATTTAGGTCAAGCAATTAACGTCTACCTAGAGTCCCAAGTGCATGCCTTCTACAGATTTCAAGGCTTACTTTCATTACTTGTTTGCTGCAGGTTTCATCGACAACTACCTGGATAAATTATGACAGAATAAGATGACAGTCACTAGTACTACTTTGAAGAGATGGTGAGAGAAAAAGTGGCAATCAAACTGGTTTGTGATGGGGCTGGAAATAGTTCAGCAAGGACTTCTTTCATTTCCCCTCAAAATTCAGCCTCTGACTGCTCTGTTCATTCTTCAAAGAAAATTAGGAAGCCAGGAAGCTCCCTATTAATTCTTCAAAGAAAATCAGGGAGCCATAGCAAACGTCAGATGCGCAGAAGGGGTAAATCAGAAGAAGAATTCAGTTGACCCATGCATTTCTTGAAACAATAGTAAGGACTTAACATTCACCAGATGTTCTGTTTACACAGGAGTAATATTCCAGTTACCCCAAATTAAAAACGAGACAAATTTATTTTATCCTAGGCTAGATCCCCAATTCATATGAGGAATACCCAGGAACTGTAGAACAGAGTGCTCTGGTACAAGGCAGACAAGGCAGTTAAGTTACTGCAAGGTAATACACTCTGGGATAGTCTGCTCTTTGTGAACAAGCTGTAATAGTCCTCTGGCCAAGCAACACGGTTTAATCAGGGTTCATATACCCCATAACCCAGTTGATACAAGTGGTTGGTTTGTTTCTTTTAAATCGTGTCTAGTCATCATAGTTGCAAGGAAAACCTTCAAAATTGGAACCAAGTGAAAGAAATATTATTAGAGTCATGTTCCTGTATCTACAGGGAGGACTGTTTTAAAGCTTAACCTTATATTCAGTTTGCACAACAGCTTATTTTTAAATACCCCCTTTGATGAAGCCACAAAATTCAGAGTTCAGAGCACTGACACTCATCTTACCAATTCCCCTTGTAACTAAGAGGAGGAGACTGGATAAGTGTGTCAGCAATGGTTAGACCTAGTTAATCCTGCCTTAGTGCAGAGGGTCAGACATTATGATCCCTGAAGTCTCTTCCAATCCTACAATTCTATGTACATACAATAAAATTTCAAAGTTTAGTCAGCATAGAGCAGGAGTGAGAAAACATGTCCAACAGCTAGTTTTCATTTGATACCTTTCCAGTTCCTGCATTTGGCCCCTGGATCCAGTTCCTGCTCCTAAACATTGAAAGAATGCGCTCTCGGTAAGGGAAGATGAAGGCATGCATTCAAGGACAGGGGGACAGATCCATGATCAGGACGAACCTCCTTTTCCTGTACACACACCCTAACCCCTCCAATCCCACCCACACTTCTATGCTGCCCTCAGAACTTGTACTATTTTTCAAAGTCGCCATCAAGAGGGGAGAAGTTCCCCACCTCCAGTAGAGTTTAAAGTACTTATAGGTACTACACATCTCCCCAGCTTTACCTGGCCAATACTTGTGAACATAAATTATTTAGTAGAAAAATGTGTTTGTAAAGCATTCCTCTTTGTTGCTACTGGAGACACAGAGCAAAGGGGGGGGAAGACTACACACATTTCTGCTCATTCAGCATATCCGTTTTTGTTTTAAGCAATACTTTTTCTTCTACAATATTAACTGCACAAGCTGAAAAAGGTGTCAGATAGGGGTTCTTTTTTAAAAAATAAATTAAAAAATATATAATTGTCAGTGACCCTTAAAACAACACTGCGTGCTCACTGTGAAAGCCAACCCATAAAAGAGGCAGAGGCAATAAAACGCAGTGTCAGATTTGATTAATGCTAAGCTTTCATTTCTGGTTTGTAGCTTCAGCATAATTATACCGCATCAGCTACAGTCGTTTACTAAGGTTAAGTGTCTTTTGTAACAAGAGAATTCTACAAGCCAGCCTGAGGAAGCGACCCATCCGGTAAGCAAGATAAAGTGAGATGGCGTAGGTAGAGTACATATAGAAGAGTGCAACGGTTAGGAGGAAAAGGCAGAAGCCAAGTGCCTTCCTACCACCGAGAGCTTTCTCGCTTCAAGTTACAGGCAAGTAGTCTAAATACACTCGCTTACTCTCTTCCCCCAATACAAACCAAGGGGGGGGGGGGGGAGGAAAGGTTTTAACATCCCCCCTCCAATAAGGGGGCTGCCTACGCCAGAACTGCTAACACTAAAGCTTCAGAAATGAGTTATACCCCCGAAATTCATCAAGTTATATTGAATCATGAGATATATTTTTTGATTTTTTTTTTAAATGGTGCTGTGCCATCCGGTCTGAGCCTTTAGGGCACGCACTGCAGTCACGTTTCACTCCCACGACTAGAACCTCGGCCACCCCAAACGGAGACTGCAAGTCTCCCTCGCCCTTTTAGCACAACGCCTGTGCGCTGAGATTTTTAGGACCCCCCCCCCAAATCACTGGACTCGGCTACGCGCTACCGCCGAGGTAAGAGCAGCCTCCGCCAGACTCCACCCCCAGCTATCCAGCCCGTCACTCCCGTTCGGTCTCCCGCTCCGGAGCGCACCTGTTGGGCAGCGAAGTACCTAGGTGCCAGGCTCAGGCGCTCGCAGCCCACACACCCCCCCGAGGGGCGAGGGGGGGCGGTGCCGGACGGCGAGGAGATCGGGGGGATGCGGCAGAGCTCCGGACTCAGGAACCGGGCGCGCGGGAAAGACACGAAGCAAGGAGACCCCTCCACCCACCCCCCTGTCCCGCACAGCATGAGGCAGCCGCCTCCCCCGTCCCCGCTTCCCCGGCTGCACCAAAATAGTTACCTCTTCGCCAGCGCCGGTCCCCTCGGTTCCGTTGCCTACGCTCGCCATGTTCCCGCTCTGCTCCCCGGGGGGGGGGGGGGGGGGGCCGCCGGCGTGTCCGCGCTGCCGCTAGACTTCCCGCCTTCAGCCGCGGCTTCTCCCACGGCCCCAACCACCGGGTCGGGCTCTAGCTAGTCACTTCTGCCCGGAGGAGGCGAACGCTGCTCTAACCAACCGGTCCGACCCGCAGCCGTCACCGTGCCTCCTCGAGACTATTATTTACATGCAAACCCCGCCTACCACCACACACGTCACCGCTGCCCTTGAGACTCCCTCGCTAGGTACTGCCCTCCTGTACACCACCCTCATCTGCATATTAGACCTCGCCCACCCTTCACGCCTTTACCCACCGGCTCTTCTTTTACCTCTCTCTGGGATGCTCTCCCCCCAAAGGCAGAAGATGTTTTACCTCCTCCTAGGCAACCAGGCCCAAAGCTGGAAGTTGCTATGGGGAAGAGGAGGCATGGTTATAAGGGCAGTCTGATGTCTCCCACTGTTGCTCTGAAGGATTCAGCAGCAGAGTAAGGGTTGTTGTTAGTAATTACTTTACACTTTTAACCAAGCTTCCTACTCCGGCACAAAGTTGCACCAGGTACATTGCTCATGCTATAGCCCGCAATTTATGTGTGTGTATACACACACACACCAACAAAACAATGCAGGTTAGCAAGCATTAATGAGTTTATCCTCAACACTTCTGGGAAGCTAATACCCCCATTTCATATGATGATAAATATTATTCAGTCAGGGGAGTTAAATAGAGTTTGGTCTGGATCAAGAGTAATTCACTACATGGAGTCACATCACATAACCCAAACCTGGCCTCTGCTCCAAGAGCTGATGCAGTCTAGTGAATATGGTAGACTTCTATAGCTAGAAGTAGGGCACAAATCACTGAGTGGCCTTGGAGAAATGCCCCTTCTGTAAAGAGGGAATAATAATAAATAATAAAATAGTAATAATTAATAAAGTACTAAAGTGCCCACCCCACAGCAATATTGTGGGGAGTGTTGAAAGGTTTATAAAATACTTTGCCTTCTTAATCCTAGAGCTGTACGTGTTCCAAGTACTATTGTGTGAGTAACTAATTCTGCAAGATACAAAATCCTCTCTCAGGCAAGACTCTCATTGGACAAAGAAATGAGAATGGATCTGCAGGCAACATTCATTGTACCGCTCTAGTATGGTCTCTCTCTCACCAGGGAAAAATCAGGAGCTACTTTAGTAAAGTCATAATGGCTTCCACTAGTATACAGCAATCATAAGAGGATGAAACATGATATGGAAGCCTCCATGTATTTCAACAGTTTGTGGTATATTCCTGTAGCACTGGATAAAATCACAACTGCACAGAAAAATTACTTTTACTATCCTGTCTCATCACTTTCTATTCCTGGGTACCTGAAACTACAGCCATGGAAATTACTCCATTACATCATTTTGCTTTTAATCAGTCAGTAATGTTTTTTCCAAAGGGAAAATGTTTTCTGAAACTCAAGAGCAGTGGTTCCCAAACTTTTTGCCTCTGAGACCTCATTTCAAAACGTATATAATCCTCTGTCCTCTGAAAACAATAAAGACCAGCAAAATAGCTTAGGTTTTCATTTACATTTTCACCAAAATTGATTAAAACAATACAAAGAAAAACTTTGAAAACACCAACAAAGTATATTATATATTCAGAATCACTACTCCATCCACAGATGGCATAACCCAGTAAATACCTCAGGATCAGGGCCCAATAACTCAATTAGCACTTTGTGATGTGACAGAATGCCCACGCTTCCATGCCACAGGAAATTTCAGGAGTCAAAAGAGATATGTCTTCCATCACGTGGGAAGGGCAGAAGTGCACATCTTTGCCTACAATCGTATGCGACTGGCAGAGTAGGATTTTACCACTCCTCCAGCCGCGCATGATTGCAGGCAAAGATGCACACTTCTGCCCTTCAGACATGATGGAACACTCACTCTTTTGACTCCCAGACTTCCCCCGGCACCAAAGGGTGCGCATTCTGTCACGTCAAAAAGCGCCCAATGACTCCAGGTTATTAGCTCACTAAAAGTCTCTTTATGCTCGTGTCTCCACCAGATGCCTCTACACATATAATGTCTCTCTCAAAGGGGTCCCAGTGCCTATACCTCCCAGTATAGGCTCCCAAAGTCTGTCAAACCTCCCCCGTAGCCCAACAGAGTTCTTTGCTCTCTGGGTAAAGCCCTCTTTGGCTCCAGCTGTTTCCTGCAACTCTTCAGGCTCCAAGGCACCACCGTCTCTGAGCCAGACTCCCCAACTCTGGTTATCCCAAAGTCCTTGCTGCCAGTTTCCCTGGCTTGTCCTTCTCAGCAGGAGCACACAACCTGGCTCCTACTCCCACAATAACCTGAACACTGAGCTGCCCTCAGGCTTAACTCCCAAAGGCTGGCTTGTGCCGCACCCTTGTGCAGGTGATGACCCAATTAAGCTACTCCAGTAGTCCTACAGGACTCTGGCTTACCACAAACCCCACTTGGGGCCCCAACCCACAGTCTAGGAACCTGTCCTCTATCAAATGTTACCAAATGAGTACTGTAGCGAATAAGTAGGCTTGCACTTTTCTCAAGAGGCAGCGGAGCCTACAGGCAAGGGGGGCAGAAGCCCCCCTAGATTCTACAAGGGGGCACTGCCCCCCCTAAAATCAGTGGCCTGCCCAACTGCGCTGCAGGCCCCCTCAGTGAGTAGAGGATCATGGCTCAAAAGGAGTCATGACCAGCAGCCACAAGAATCAAGGGTCTCAGCTCATTCTTGAAAATGAGAACAAGCTGAGAATTGCCTGGATTCTTGCTGAGAAAAGCAACAATCTCGCAAACAGCGCTCCCCTGGGCGCCCAAACCCTGGCTGACTCACCTGACTGCCTCTCAGAGTCCAGGGCTGCTCCAGCTACTGCTCCCTCTGGGGCTGCTCTCTCTCTTTCTCTGCAGGGGTAGGAAGGAAAGCAAGGAGGTGGCTTCATATCTCGGGAAAAAAATCACTGTGCATGCGCCATGACAGCTGGGGTCACCCTTTTCTAAGGTACAGACCGGCTGCCCTTTTCAAAATGGCAGTGACGCTGCAGGTGCTGTGCAGGTGCAGAATGGCCCCAGTGGCCAATCTGCACATGCACAGTGATTTTTCATTTTGTACTGTGGCTGAGATCTCTGTGAGACCATGTTCCTGGCCAAAAACTCATAAGATATCTCATGAGAATCAAATAGGATTCTCGTTTCAGCCCTAATGAGGACAAACATCTAGCAGCTACCCTTCACACAGGTGGGTAAATCTGTGTCAAAGGGGGACCAATGTCGAGCCCCATCTTGTGTGATAACACCATAAAACTGCACCACAGCCAGCCTTTTTGTACCTGCTTTATGGCAAACTAATGAACAAAGTTTTCAAATTGTGGAAGTTGTCCAGCCTTCACAATCCTCCTTGTTCCTGTAAGCTTATAGTATAATTAACTATATGGAAAGATTAAATGAGGTAGTTCTGTCTTTTCAAATTCAATGACAGAACATACAAGTTCCTACAGTCTCTAGTTCAGCAAGGGCAGCTCACTCTGGATGAACCTTATACGGATGCTCTCATCTATAGGATGCCTAACCTTGATCCTGTTGGGCAACTTAATGTTGTAACTTAAATATTTGTATAATGCTAATTAGTGTGGCATAGTCATCTCTTGTAGCTACCTATATCTACTAGATAATATCGTTTTCTTCCCAAATTACTTGTCCAAGATGACTTCAGTAGGAAGCTTTATTTGGTAGGAAGTGGTCGTTCCCAAGCTAGACTGTCTGAGGATAAGAGGGCCTAGATCAGGTTTTAGTTTACTGAAAGTCACCTGACACGTATGGCATCTCAACCCTTACTAGAAGATAATAAATGTAATTTCTAGACAGCTTATCCTAGCACAAGCCCTAGGACTTTTGCCAAGGTTTATCACAGTAGCACCCAAACATTTGTCTGTGTGATTGTTTGGGGAATTAAATATAGTCCCATGGTCCTAGACAGTACAAGACATGCAGAGGATATCAAGACTGTAACCCTATTCACAGATAGGGTGATGTAATTTAGGATCACAACTTTGGGAACCTCTGGTCTAATGTATTAGAAATAGAACACCTCTTGACTTGCAGAGTCAGCAATTTTTGTTGATAAGGACTTCAGCCAGTTGTGAACTGGCAAAGAAGTTTCAGCGATCACTGTAGCAACAACAGAAAGCCACACAAATCAACACTTTCCCAAACATTCAGTCACCTACCTGTGGTGATGTAAGAGCGAGATTAACCTATAATCACTCCACCCTCTTGCTTGCAGGCAAGGGTGTCATCACTTCAGGAGGAGCTCTTAGGTCTTTTTTTCATGAGACATCTCATGGGCCCAACTCATGCCCATGCAGATCCACTGCATGGGCATGAGTGGGTGCCACCTGTGTAAATCCCATGGCGGGTGGGTGTGAGTGCTCCCACAAAACATGCATTCACACCCACCTCCATCCATCACTCACGCACAGAACAATTGGCCAAAACGGTGATTGCTCCATGAATGGGGATGCGTGTAGGATCAGTGTGCGCCTGTGTGCACTGTTCCCCCCCTGCACCGCCCACACTGATGCGCTCACACCGATCCCCCCGGCACCTGCAGCCTGTATAAAAAAGGCCTTAGAGTGTAAGAAAGTGTTGGGAGAGAGAATAAATAAGAGCCCCCTCCTACATAGTCAGAATTGCCAAGTAACGTTTGCCTTTCAGCAGCCAGCAGAGCTATCTCGGGTAAGGTTACCATACCTTTCCCTTCAAAGTTTGCTTTGCTTGCTCTGTGTTTGCATGTGCACTGCTGGCTCTGTCTACCTTTGGCCAGGCTCCACCCTCACCCCACCAGCCTTGGAACCCACCAGCTGTCACTGATCACCAAGCAGTTTGATTAGTCCCACTACACTTACCCATCACCCATACAAACACACTTCAGAATTTTAAGCACTTCCACCATGTTTCTCAGGAAAACTATTAAATGTTATCTGTTCTAGCTCAACCTGCTCCATCTCTTATTTTTCCCCCCTCTTGATCATTGCTTCCAGCTTTAGCATTTATGCCAGAGGGAGGAGTGGACTACAGTGGGTATTTTTACACAGGGCACCCCCATGCTTGGATACCCACCGTCCACATGGGGGAGTGCTCTTGTGAATCAGGTGCTCCTGTGACCGGAAAAAGCTGGAGTGCCCCATGCGTGGACAGGATGGGTGGTGCCTGGTGGCCATGCATGGGGCCACTCATTTGAAGCGTTCCCCCATGCATGATGCCCCCGCTCCCATCTTGTGTAAAACACCCAGCCTCTTTTTGCAGTTTAGATCCTACATTCTCAAACTGGGGAGCAGCTTCTGGTGGGGGGTGGGATGTGGAAGGTGTTCTGGACAGACACAAGTGTTTTCAGACAAGCACATTACCCACCCAGTATTCACTGGTTAACCATTGGTTATCAATGGGGTTTTCACACAAGCATGGTGGGTACTTACTGGGTAGGTTCTGGATGGGGAGGTGCTTGTCTGAAATCACACAGTAAGAATTCCAGCTGGCAAACCCCTAGTTTCGCACTGAACTAAGGAGAATGTCCAAAATAATGGGGTCACAAGTGGGAGAGAGAGTCAGAGCAAAAGGGAGAGAGGGGAAGCAATAGGAGGGTAGGAAGGTAGAGAGAAAGAGAGGGAGCAAGTTGTATGTATGTGTGTGGGGAGGGAGGGACCTCAATGGTCCTTTTTAAATGGGCTGTGGCACACCGCTGTGGGGGCAATGCAGGTGGGGAGGTGCATACGGGCACACACCCATCCCCCCCCCCGGAGCAACCGGTGTTTTCGCCGGTTGTTCCGTCGGTGGGGGGTGATGCGTGGGTCATGGGAGCACACACCTCTACATTTACATGGGATGCAACCCCGTGTGGACAATAGGTGTCCATGCATGGGAGCGTCTCGTGTAAAAAGGGCCCATGACAGAAGTGGGGGTAGGGTTCAAAAAAGTTTGAGAATCACTGGATTAGATCATTAGTTCTGTCACAATCCAATATCTGGGATGTGCAAGGGGGACACATTTTGTGTTTCTGATGTCTATTCTGGTTTTAGTGCCCATTTTGAGGGGGATTTTGTGTTTCATGTCTCATAATTTTGAGACTTTTTCCAAGGAAAAAAATCTGATAACTGCTACAATTGGTTGAGAAGCAAGCAAGCAAGGTGGGGGTTGCAGTCTCTGAATGTGTATGGGAATGTATCCCTGTGTGTGTGTATGTAAGTATATATCTACACAGGAGGTGACAAAAAAAACACACCAAAACACACAAACATTGAACTGAAATCAGAATAGAAATCAGAAATACGAAGTTCCTGCACATCTCTAATAAGCACCTACATAAGACCCTGTCCTTCAAAGACTTCCAGAGTTCCTTAATTTGTACTTCTGTAGTGAGGTCCATGGAATATTAAGCAGGTGCATAAATTTTGGAGGTGATGATGTGATATGCAGACCAGAACTTTAGGGGGTGGTTTATTTAATATACAAGATTATTTTAAGAACAGATATAATCTCTTTGATTTCCACTAGGAGATGATTCACTGTTTTAGCATCATGAAAAGCAGGGTTTTAGCTATAAATTCTCTAGTAGTTGGAGTTGACAGTGGGTGATGTTAGACAGAATGGAGAAAGGGTGGTTACAACCTGAAACACATGCTTGAGTACTGTGTGTAAACATGCCAATGTTTTTCTACACCTCAGTAGCCACTCGATAAACCCTCCTTTGCTGCCCAGAAGAGTCACAGAGTCACAGGTGGCAGAAGTGGGTTTTCTCTTAGGTCTCTTTTACACGGACGCCACTCACCCACGAACACCCAAAAACACCCATCGGAAGGATGGGAGAACGTCCGTGTAAACGTCCACGAGTGGGGGTGCACGTGCATGACCCACTCACCAACACCCACTGAGCATCTGGGAGGGAGCTGCCACGCCCTGTGTGTGGAGATGGGTGGAGATAAGTGTTCAACACCCCAACGTCCGTGTAAAAACCAAAGCACCCATACTCACGGGGACGGGACCGGCAGGACCGCAGTGCGCCAGCGCAAGGGGTCACGCACATGCCCCCATGCAGACACGCCCACCGGGGGTGATGCCAGACATCCAGTCAGGAGCCCATAAAGGAGGACAGACACATGACATGGGTGCACCTGCTCCCATGATGTCCGGGAGGAAAGTCCTTGACAGGAAAAGGGAGCCAGCGCCACATCACGCACGGGACGAGGCCGGGTGAGCACGCAGACCCAGAAACGTCCAGGGGTGGGGCCCCGGGCAGCTGGTCCTGGGGGGAGGTCCCAGGCAGCCCGTCCAGGGGGGGAATGTGGCACGGCTAACCACAGCACACGTCTCCCAGCACAGGGCCGAGGGCACACAGCGGCCGCAGCACCGCTCACTGAACCCCAGGCCACCACAGCCACAGGGCGCAGCCAGAGGAGCACCAGCAACAGCGAGGTGAGAGTAAGGGGACCCACACCAACCAGGGAAGGGAGGGCCGACCCCCCCAGCCCTGGCAACACTCCTGAGGGAACATAGGGCAGGCGGCAGCGACCTAACCCTTGTCCCCATCCCCCCAGGAGAGCACCTACACAACAGAGCACCACACCACCAGGGAGACGGGCGAGGAGGGCTCCCCCAACAGTCAGGTAAGCAGAAGGGCACCCCAGGAGGGAGAGGGAAGGGGGTGCGGAGGGGGGGCAGTAGGAGGGAGAGTAACCCCCATGCAATACCCCGTACAGGAGACGACCACCACCACAGCTACCACATCCACCGGGCAAGCCCCATGACGCCAAGCTGGAAGTCCCCCCATACCCAGGTCCCAAAAGGGGGAGCCCTGGTCAAGGCAGGAGACCAGGGACTTCATACACGTGTGGGGGTCCGAAAGGGTCCAGCACAACCTGGTGCACAACTACAAGCCCAGACAGGTCTATGAAGCCATCGCCCAGGAGATGCAGCGGCAGGGGTACAATAGGGACGTCACCCAGTTCATGCAGCAGGCAAAGGACTTGAGGTCTGTATACAAGTGTATCAAGGACAACAATCTCAAGTCTGGCTGTGCCATGCACACAGCCGAGGTCCAGGAGGAGCCTGACAGGTTCCTCTGCATGGATGGGGACATTGTGGCCTCCCTCACACATGGCAGCGCCTTCGTCAGGGGCAGACGGAGGGCCACCACACAACTCCCCCTGCCAGACCCCCCAGAGCAGGGAGGGGAAACTGCCCCCAGCGAGGCCAGCCAGGAAGCAGGAGGGGAGGGCCCCGTCCCACAGGGGGAGGTGGCACCCCGGGGATCCAACCACAGTAACACCACCCTCTGCGTGTGCCCACAAAACCCACAAGCTGGTCGGCAACGAGGAAGGGAGGCATGCGCAGAGCAAGCGGAGACCAGGGACAGCCCCCAGGAGGTGGAGGAACAGGATCCAGGTACGACCGTCCCAATGGGCCCGGGGTGAAGGAGGCCCTGGGCAGCATTGCAGCGACCGGGGCCTGTGTGCCGGTAAACACTAATGGGTCTCTGTTTCCACTGCAGCTCAACATTGCCTGGAGGTACATGAGGTGGAGGTCGCGGAGGAGGTGGTGGTTGAGAAGCGGCCCAGTGAGGCACACCGCTATGGTAGGCCAAACCGTCCAAGGGGTCATGGGGGCACGGCATGGAGGTGGGCAGCCGTACAGAGTGGGGAGGGAGGCCCCCGGGGCCGCGCACCCCACGCCAGAACCAGGACTGCCAGCCCACATCACACCATGGGGCACCCCACCATAGGGGCATACTGCCCTCGGCAGCCACACACCGGTGCGGCTGCATGACCGTGGGTTGGGGGGGACGACCGGGCAGGACCCCACTGGGGTGCTGGGGAACCCACGCCCAGGGAAAGGGACACGGAGGGGGGACAGGAGATGGTCCAGGACGGAGGGGGTGCACAGCTGAAGGGCGCCGGCAGCACAGGGGGTGCAGGGATGCAAGGCTACAGAGGATGCCCCGGCACTCCACAAGCACCGCGGGAACCCGCACACCCACCCACCCATGCCTTATACGAGTCAGGCCAGAGGGGGCAAACGGGAATGGTGCTGGGCCCCACAATGGGTCCCACGAAGCACTGGACTGTCAATGGCCCTACCGGCAGTGAGACCCAGCCGGTGGGGGACCCCACGCGATGGCGAGGCAGGGAGGGACACATGGGAGCAACAAGCCGGAGCACCAACAACATGGGGGCACCCTCTGTGTCACCCTGGGGACCATGGTAGGGGGCAATGGTGCGCACCGGGCAGGCTGACTAACACGGGATGCAACCTCTCCTTCACATAACAGCAACCCGCTCATGCGAGGGGTGCAGCTGCCGGCAGCGTGGAGAGGAACCTGGAGATGCAGGCCAGGAACCGGCGGCGGAGGGAGGACCTGGGCAGGGAGCTGCTAAAGGAATCCAAACAGTTAGCCAAAGTGCACTCCCAGGAGCTAGCACTCACCAGGGAGCTGCTAAGAGGGGAGGAGGAAAGGGACCGGGAGATTCTGGCAGCTATGATGACCCGGTCCCACACTGAGCAGCTCTGGGGCAGGCAACAGGCTGCCACCCTCCACCGTGAGCAGCGACGCGACAGGGCAGAGGCAGCGTGCGTCTGTACCATGCTGGAGGGTCAGGTCACAAGGGTCATGGACCTCATGGGGGAGGCAGTGTTGGCCCTGTGGCGTGACCCCCAAGTGCGACAGGGGCTGCCAGGCCATGGATGGAGGGATGGCAGCCAACATACACCATGGCGCCCACCCACTGGTGCAGGTGCCCCCTCCCCTGCACTTCGACCAACCCTGGTTTCCCCAGCAGCATCCCTTCCCGGGCCTGATCCAAAGGGTTCCCCTCCCCCACATAGGTCCACATGATCTGCCAGTGGGGCCGCCCTTCCAGGCTGCACCCCTCCTGGTTCCCCCACAGCTGCAACCACGAGCCCTCCACTGGGAACCAACGCCTCCACCCAACGACCCGGCACCGCCCGTGCCCGCTGCCCCACCGCCTCAGGTAAGGCCATTGCACACCTGCACCCTGATGGTGGGGGGGGCGCCACCCCATCGGGGGCCAGAAGGGGATGAGGGAACCCATAGGCCGTTCCTGGGAACCCCAGTGGGCCAGGCACTGGCGAGGGAAGGAGACAAGTGCACATGTGGAATGCTTACCCCATGCTTTTATTCCTCACAGGGTCCTGCACCAGAGGCCGGGGTGGAGCAGCCAGTGGATGACAGGAAGCCCTGGCCGGCCAGTTGCTGATCGCTGCGCTCAGTGGCAGCAAGGACCTGCTGGGACGCAAGATCCGGTGGTGCAGTCAACCCGGGGCAAGGGCATTCCTGAAAATAGAGACCCCCATCCCATTGTACATTTATCACCCAAATAAAAACACTGAACATGTACCTCCATATCACTTTGTCTGTTCCAGGACTAGTGGGCGGGGGGGGCTGGCAGGGGGGCACAGGCTGGGTGAGGGTCTGCTACCATGCCAGGCCAGGCGATGGAGCCAGGGGGCCACCCACCGAGCCTGCAGCCAGCACTGGTGTGTGCAACGAGTGCACAGTTACACAGCACAGGCGGACCAGCAAGTGGTGGCATGCAGGACACTGTGCAGCCAGTGCACACCGTGGCTGTCAGCAAGGGAGGGTGCTCCCACTGGTGTGTGCAACGAGCGCACAGTTACACAGCACAGGCAGACCGGCGAGTGGTGGCATGCAGGACACAGAGCAGCCAAAGCACCCCGTGGCTGTCAGCAAGGGAGGGTGCTCCCACTGTCAGTGGGAGGGGGGAAGGAAGGGGGAAAAGGAGGATGAGAGGTCATCCATGCACGCTGCTCGCACACGGGGAAGCTCTGTTTAGGCACACAGGGTTAAGGAGACCCGTCAGTATAGTGTATGGGCCCTTCCACATGCTCTCGCATGTGGAAGGAAATCAAGCCCCTATCATCATAGGGCGCAGAGCTATTAGAAAGGGACAGGGGTTCCCACACACCCCAACACTCAAACGGAGGGGGAGCGGAAGGTCTGTGAAGGATGGTGCAGGGGCTTCAGGGGAGTAGGACCCGGGGGTGGAGGTAAAGGATAGGGGGCTGTCACACCAAGGGGCAGGAGAAGCGTACCCCAGGAAGGGGAGGAGAAACACACGTGCCCGCAGGCCCACTCTATCTGCGCAAACACTCTATGGGGAAGGGCAAGGGTTAACTGTCTTGCAACATACAACAAAGGGAGACACACTTAGGTCACTCACAATGACAAGAGGGGAACTGAACTCTGGGAGGGACAGGGCTAAAGGAACACAAACAGCAACAACAAGCAACAATCCACAATACTTAGCTTCCAAGCAGGGGGCCAGTCTCTCCAGGCATACGAGTTCTCTTCACCAGCACTGTGTACCCTGCAGTGCCGGTAGATAACGTAAAAGCCCCATCCCCCGCACACGCCCAGAGGTATGCGGTGTGACGCAGCGGGGGGCGGGGCTCTGCTGCGTCATGGGAGGGCCCGGGTAGGTCTGTGTTGCTAGGGCCTCTGTCGGGGGTTGCTGGGGCAACCAGGGGCATCGGTGGCACTGGGCCTTGCGTTGAATTGACTCCTTTGGCATGGGGGGTGGGGTCTCTGGCTGTCGGTAGCAGCCGCTGGGTTGTGGAGCGGCAGCTGACACCCACCTAGGCAACCCACTGGACCAGTTCCCAGGGCCCCTTTGCCCACACAAGGCACGTAGGCAGGATTAGATGCTAAGGGTATCAACATGGTTTATTGATGCAGTGTACAGGGTTATGAGCTGGGGTGTGGGTTGGCCATGGTCCCGTTGTCTGCCGCCTGGGCAACGATGCAGTGGCAGAGGGCGCCCCTGTTGTCCTGGGAGATCCGCTAGAACGTCCTGCCCTGGGCATGTTGGTACAGGGGCATGGGGCCTGCCCACTGTACAGGTGGTGGGTTGTCCAGGGCGGCGCCTCCGGTCTCACATATGTTGTGCAGAATGCATGCTGCCAGGACAAGGATGGGGGTGTGGTCTAAGTCGAATTGGCTCCTGTTCATCAATAGGTGCCAGCGCATCTTCAGCTGGCTGAAGGTCCACTCTACCACGCTACGTGCTGACGACAGGCACTCGTTGAACATGCGGTGGTCAGGGGTGCGCGCCACTGGGTAGGCCCTCATGAGCCACAGGCTGAGTGGGTAGACGGGGTCCCCTATCACAACAGGGACCATGGGAACACCCTCTATAATGCGGTACAGGTTGGGGGCGATCTCCCCTTCGAACATGCGAGCGAAGAATGGAGACACATGCAGTATACGCGCATCATGGCTCCTCCCCAACTGGCCCGTGTACACGTCTATGAATAGGCCCTTTGATCTACGACAGCCTGCAGATTCATGGAGTAGGAGACTGCCTCCTGTTCATGTAGTCGATCTTTGCGTGAGGGGGCCGTATGATAGGGATATGGAGTGCCCTGTTTATGGTGGCCATCCTCACCCCGAACTGCTCCCTAACGCTCCTGCATGAATCAGGGGTGGTCAACCACCACACCGCCATGGCCAGTCGCATCCCTGGTGGCAGCGGATAGCACATGTTGGTCACCCGCCTCCATAGATGGGGGTTCAGGAGCTTCCCTAACTGGGTCAGGAGGGAGCGGTTCATCCGGAAGTGGTCTGTCCATTCCTCATCCGTCCAGGTGGCCAGCATGTTCTCCCACCAGTCGTTGGTGCGGGAACGCGTCCAGTGCTGTCGCCGGGTCGGAAGGGTCACGTGACGCCTGTACACGTTCAGGGGCCACTGGGCCAGGACGAGCTGAGCGTGCAGGGACACCGCGGTGCCTAACATGGCATGGCGACGAGCAGCAGTCTGCGGCACCCATCACACCGTCACCACCCTCTTCAGGTGTGCTGTCCTCTGACGCCGTTCCCCCTGGAGGAAGTAGCGGTGCCCTGGCAGGCAGAGCTGGGCCATCTGCTGGAACAGGATACGCAGCAGCATGTAACCAGCGAGCAGGATGCTCAACAGCATGGTCATGGCCTGAAGGGGCTCATCCTCTGGCAGCATGGTTCCACAGATTCCCCACTTCCGGGAACCCCCCGGTATCAACAGCATAGCAGCACCACAGTGTAGACCCTGCTTCTCTGGGTGCACGCTACCGACACCCCACAGCTTGCACCGCTGAAAATGGCCCCTGCTTTACCTGCCGACAGCCGCCTCTACCCCGGCCTATCAGCGCACCACTGTGTGGCCTGTGCCCCCGGCCCCCACACCCCTAATATCCCTGATCCACCTCTGTGTCCTCCCTGCTCTGTGTTCCTCTGCTCTGTACACCGCTCAACCTCATCCACCTCACTCTACATGCCACGCCCGACCACCTGCATCGGGTCGCTTATGTACCATGTTGCCCCATTAGCTGCCCAACGATTGGTACTTGACCAGGGGTGTGTTGCGTGCTGTCATTGGGTCCCCGGCCTGGCGGATCATCCCCCAGCAGGCACCGGCTGCCTGCCCGTCGGGGGGATAGGACTGAGGGGGGCCCGGCTTGTCTGTGGGTGTGGACCCCCTCTCCATTGCCTGTGGCCCGGCCCTGTGCACCCCAGGGTACCGCTGCAGCCGCACCTGCTCACCATCCGTTACTGCCCTGGGATGCCTTAGCATGCTGCAGCCGTGCTCGGTGATACGCTGCCTAGCTTGGAAGATTGGTCTGGCGCTCTAGCCAGCTGTGGCCTCGCTCATCTGTCATCACCTGTGCTGGATCTCATCAGTCGGGTGTGTGGGTTGGGGAGTCCCGGCCCCAGCAGGCCGGCCTATCTCAGGCATACAAGGTTGCTCTTGGGCACGGGGAGCAGCTATCCCCGTGCTCGGTCCATTCCCTGCCGCCTTCCATCTCACTCCTGTTGCTTCTCCGGAGCAGACCTCACTGCTGCCATGACAGGTTGTTGTGTAGGGCCCTCAGGCGGGGAGGGGGTGAGGAGGGGTGGTTGCCCTGTGCGGTCATGCTGTTGGGGACCCTATGGCAGAGCCCCGACGTGCAGCTGTTGGTGAGTGACCTCCTGTCACTGTCACGCCATAGCTTGCACATATTGAATAGTGAGCAGCGGGTTGCTAGGTAACCCAAAGGAAACACGAGGGACAACACCCTAGCTGTAGGTAATAGAGGGGCGGTGGGCCAAGCACAGCCCCCACAGAACTCTGCAGCAGGGCCATCAGACTTAGCCCCACCCAGATGTAGCATGAGACTGGCAGGGCAGCATAGGAAGCTAGGTGGTGGAGCCATGACTCCTCCCTAAGTGCCCACACCTGGCCTGAGAGTATAAAGACACTGCCGGGGCAGCAGATCCCTGCTGGTAATCATTTGAGAGGCTGGTCCCTTCTGTGCTCACTGCTTGTTATACCTTGACCCTTGTTACTGTTTGTTCCCCTTCCCCTCTCCTCCTTGCTTGGGTGCTTGTCTCCCTATTTCCCTTCCAGTGTTCTTGCTCCAGTTGGGTGTGTCTTGACTGCCTGCCTAGTTGTTCCTTCCCTTCCCTTGTTTCCTTATTCCCCTTTTCCCCCCTCCCCCATTCCTGAGTGCTAGCCCTATTCTCTTTCCCTTCCCTTCCCTTCCCTTCCCTCCATTCCTTCCCTTCCCTTCCTCCCCTTGTCACTCCTGTGGGAAATCTGGGATCCTTCATCCCTCACCAGTCACATCACTGGGCCCTGGAACCCTTGGAGATTGTGAGTACTAGTATTCTTGTTTGTTCTTAGCTGTTCTTGTACCTTGAGCATATCCCTCATCTCCTTCCCTGTGATGAGCTGAGTTGCTCTCAGTTGAGAGAAAGCCCAAATAAGACCCTGATAGAATTACCTACCCAGTGGTATCACCAGAGTGGGAAACCTAGTCAAAGATTCAACCCTATTCCCCCTTTCCTTCCCTTTTCCACCCCATCCCCCCCTAAAAGACGGTGGCATATGGCTTCCAATTCCTGTCACGGTACATGTGGACAATGGGACATCACGTTGGGGCCACAGTGTGCCGGGGGCATGCCCTGGAGCTTGGCTCCACCCTCCTGCGGCAACCGCTGTGGGGGCACCCAACCGCCGTTGTCATGCCGTGGATAGCTGAGGAGATCACGGCCGTTCGCCTGGTGGCGGCACGTCCCGAGTACGGGCTTGCCTTGCAGTCCGGGGGTCCCCCTGTTGCTGCCAACTACACCGGCACCCTCCTGCGTGCCTGCGGCCTCCCACGAATGGCCTCGGACTTGCGTGCCCTACTGTGGGACTTGGGCTTACTGCCCCCGATGTTGGTGGACCCCTTCTGACCGGGACTCCTACCGCTGTAGAGCTTGGCGCCCTTCGATCAGTGAGGAACCTACTAGCTGTGAGGGCTGCAGTCGCCACTGCCAATCACTTCCTGCCCCGCTTCCTGGTGGATGCTCATATGCGTTCCTGGGGGTTCCACAGGGCCTGTTCGCCTGGGAGGCTCTTGCGCAGGAGCCTCCATTCCGGGAGCATCCACCGGACCGTCCCTGAGCTGTGCCTCACTGCCACCTACTCCCTGCCACCCTGATGCCCATGACTGTGTACTGCCTGCCCCGCGCCCTGTGCCGTGGCACAGCTGCTGCGCTGTCATCTGCATCCCTGTTGCTGGCTACCTCATCCACCTGACCCCATCGCCTCCTCTGTATGCCCACAGCTCCATCCCACAGGGGTTTCTGTTGTGCCCTCTCCCTCCTGCTGCGGGTGTACCTGTGCCCTGGTGTTGTGCTACTCGTGACTGGCCGTGGGTCCGTGTGCACCCCATCCCCTGCCACTCTTTGGTGGGGGGAACCCTTTCCCCCATCACTAATAAAGTACATTTCTGTGATGGTCAGTCCTGCCTTGCTTCTGTGCCAGTGGTGCCACTGGGGTATCCCTCCCATGATGGTCTCCCTGCCCCCATATGTGTGGTTGTGTGCTGGGGGTGTGCTTGGTGTGTACTCGTGGTCACTGGGGCTGTGTGGTGGTACACGGTTGTGTGTTGTGTGTACCCCTGGGGGCTCCCCCACTTGGCACATACTCCTGCCCATGTGCTGGTTGTGGTATTGGTGGTGGGCTTCCAGCAGGGCAACCCCTGGGGCTCCCCTATCAGTTGGTCCGGCCCTGCCCCACCCCTCCTCTGTTGCTCCTTGCTGGTACACTCCACATGCACTTGTGGCGATGGCTGGGTGGCAGCAACAGGCACATTGGGTGGCCGAGCATCAGTAGGGGGTTTGTGGGCCCCTGGGGTGTGCCCCTCCGGTCCCCCTTCATGCAGGGGTATGGGGTGCTGTACAGGATGACTACTGGCCATGCGTGGGGTGTGTTTCCTGTGTTGTTGGTGCCCCCTGCCCTCCCGTGCCCTGTTGGTTCACCCATTTCCCATCTCCTTGTCCCCCCTCCCATGCAGCTACTGTGGTTGTGTTCCTTGCTGTCCTACGGCTGGCACGGATGGTCGAGCAGCTGGAGTGGGCAGCCTGGGACCTGTGAGCAGCTGGCCGGCTGTTCAATGCAATTCGTGAGCGTGCTGCTTGTTTGCTGGGCCCTGTCCCTGTATGTCTCTGTGGGTGTGCGGTTCCTTGGGGCCCGTGGCCGGTTCTGATGGCCTTCCCCTCTCCCTGTCCCTGATGATTGCAGAGCGGACACGGGAGCAGGGTGAGATGTTGGACCTCCTCCTGCACATCCTGGAGAGGCTGCACGGGCTGGACCATGCGCAGGTGGATTGCTGGCACCAGGAGCGGCAACGCTAGCTCTATTGACCGGGGGTTACCCCGGCCCTGCTGCTGCCACTGCTCCCCGCCCCTTTTGTTGACCCGTACACCTGTTCCTCCCTGTTGTCCCCTGTTCCTTTCGATAAACGTTGATGTGTTCCTTCCCCAGGTGTATGTGTCATGATTTCCCATTACCTGTCACCTCATATGGGCGCCTCGGGGGGTGGTGGTGCTGAGTGGTTGCCTGGGTGGTGCAGCTGCTGTCCCCCCCGCCCCCTGGCCCTCCATGGGTCGTGGGCCCGTCCAGGGGCGTAGCTAGGTTGGAATAGGCCCAGGGACAAGAAATAGACTGTGGGCCCCCCCACCGGTCCGGCCCATCACCATAGACTTCCCTGTCCCTCAGTGTCCTTATTGTATAAAACAGTCAACACAAACGTACTGCCTACTGTAAGCCAGCCCTCCAACTGTTAAAACAACAACAAAAAAGACAGGCTGAGCTATGCCACCGAGAATCCATATGGCTTCAGTCATGTGCAATATCTTCATCCCAGCAAATGGTGGCAAGAAAAGAAAAAGAACGGTAACCGCTTCCCCACCTACAGTGTATTTTGTATGTGCAAGTGTAACACCTGCCCTGGGCAACCATGGCTTTGCAGATCTTAGTATATTAGGGATCACTAGAGCTTGGGGAAAGAACTGATCTCCTAGCTTCCTAAAACTTAGTTCTTCTTTGCTCTTCAGCTGATTGTTATTTTGCAAACAAGAACTGCAAAGGAAGGAATAGGAAATGAAACCCCTGCGCTTCTCTTAAAGAGCCAAAGGGCAAAAGTACTTCTGATCACATTCAGTTTCAAGCTCCAACAATGTGTGTGCGTGTGCACACGCGCGTGCTCACCGGGGGCATTATTCCACTCGCTTTAGTGCTCACTGCTGCTGCTGCCAAGGAATAAGCCCACTGATGTGATCTGGGGACTGGGGAGAGAAAGGAAGCACCTAACCTCCTCCTCACTGTGAAATCCTCGTACACACGGGAAGCCCCATTCTAGGAATTCCTCAACATCCTCAAAGGGAGCAGATCCTTCTCGGATCCCTGGACACAAGACCCAGAAGGAGGATCATGTCATTTAAACCTGCCACTCTAGCTCTTTGCCCACTGCCGAGTCCCACCCCTCCCAGTCCCAGCGGTGCTCCCTCCCC
>QEPC01008421.1:777651-790698 GCA_003113815.1 Sphenodon punctatus | reverse complement strand
AGGAGGAGGGGGGGCATAGCTGGTAGCCGTGGTAGCCGCGGAAGCCTCCGGTGAGCCTGGAGCAGGGACTCGGGGTCGGGGAAGCACATGGGGAAATAGACATGGCCAGGGGGTGGGGGTGGTTGCTGTTGGGAGAGTCAGCCCATAGAGAGCCAGGAGGAGGGGGGGCATAGCCGGTAGCCGCGGAAGCCGCCGGCGAGCCTGGAGCATGGACTTGGGGTCGGGGAAGCACATGGGGAAATAGACACAGTTGGGGGGGGCACTAGGGGGTCAGTCAAGGGAGAGCTTGGAGGGAGAGGCGATAGCTGGGGTCGCCGTTTGCCCACCGTTCACAACAAAAGAATCGGTACAGCATCACAGTTATTAACCCTACACAGTACAGTTTCTCCCAAATAAAGCAATGATCCCGCCATCCATCCAACAAAATCAATGGTATTCTATTAATTAGGAGGCAGGGATAGGACTCTCTCTCCTCGAGTCGCTGTGGTGCTTTGTCGTGGAGCGCGGAAGATCAGAGTGTGTTAAACACAGACACTGGCGGCGCGGCTCCAACAGTCACTCAATCTCACTGCAATTGGGGATCAAGAGGGAGAAACAAGCTAACAAACACACCTATTTATACTTAATGGTGATGGCGGGACATGTCTCTCTGGGAAAGCCCTAGCCAATGAAATGAAAAAGCCCTAGACAATGAAATTGGCCAATGAAATCCGAGGGTTGATCTTGCCGCCGGGTGGCGTAAACATGATACAATGATCAGATAACCACAAAGATTCCATGATTGACGGAAAGGGGAGTTGGTGCCGCTTCTTATTGGAATCCGCAAAAGTTCCGCTTCCATTCACCAGTTCCGATGCCGCGGCACCATTAGCGGCAAACCGCAGCCTCAGCCGACGGAAAGCTGTCTCTGCCGAACCATCCCGCGATGTGCGGAATAAGGGGTAACAGCTGCCGCGGCGGCATACCACTACAACCCTAAGCAGGACACATCTAGACCATTTACTCTGGATTTACAGAGACTTGTTTCCTAATTTTTGTTCTAAGAGACTCCTTTTTGTTTTGTCAAATATAGATTACTCTCTGTAATTTGCTTCCTTGTTCTCCAACCAAATCTTTATATATTATATTTGCCTTTAAAGTTAGTTTTTTCATATTTGCCTGATCTTGTATAAGATAGCAAGGTAGCAGTAAATGATTTCGTTATATTACTATTGTGTCTGCACGTTCAGCCCCGTTGAATAGGACTACTACTAGGGTTGCCATATATGCAGCGCTTTAGAGGACATTTGAGAAATACAGGTTGCAGGGCTGCATTGGAACAATGCAGTCCTGCAACCTGTATTTCTCAACCGTTCTCTAAAAAGTTGCATATATGGTAAGGCAACCTTTACTACTACACACACCTGAACCTGCAGAACTGAACTTCACCACTTTGTATCACAACAGGGGTTAAGCTGGGGCTTGTGTTCCAAGATTGTATGAAATATTAGGGTTACCATACCTCCCCTTTAAAAGAGGATGCTTATGAAAAACACATGATGCAGGGCTGCACTGGAACCAATGCAGCCCTGCACCATGTATTTTTCATAAGCACCCTCTTTTAAAGGGGAGGTATGGCAACCCTCATGAAATTCTACTATTAAAAGGCTCTGGTACAGTGCAAGGTTGCAGAGGCTGCTATGATCCCAACCTTACAACAGAGGCTATAAAGTGGCTTTGCTCCTGGGTATGGAAATGTGTGGATTTCTTCACCCTCACAACCATCTTGGAACACCTCCATGCAGGGTCTGTTTATCCTTTTTTGTGCAGAGACCATGATCAGGCCTTTAGAGATTAG
The DNA here is from genome assembly GCA_003113815.1 of Sphenodon punctatus. NCBI lineage: Eukaryota > Metazoa > Chordata > Lepidosauria > Sphenodontia > Sphenodontidae > Sphenodon > Sphenodon punctatus. The sequence continues at coordinate 788,861 of QEPC01008421.1, read as the reverse complement.
GGTTTAATCCTCCATTGTCTTTAATAGCAGAGAATTGTATCCTATTTAGCAATAAAATATTCACTTCACAGGAGAAGAGCTAATGTTAGTAGAAATAGGGGGAAAGAAATCACTCTAATAGACTTGGATCAGGACCACTCCACAGTGATCTCCATGTGCTGCCTTACAAATAGCAATTATCCTGGGACAAGACTGAACAATATTTTTTGTTTGCACAGTCTTTGTGAATTAAAATGAGTGGGCTCATTTTACAATAGGGGTTGTAAATTAAAGCAATTTTTGGTCAGTATCAAAACAAAAGTTTCCCACCGGCCTGAGGCTTAACCAAAAAGGTCCTTAGAAATCAATAATGTTTGGTTAAGTGAATGGACTTAGAATCTTAAGTGTGATTGTATTTTCTCTAAGAGCTTTGCCTACCATTGCTGCCCTCAATTTCACTTATGCAGATCATTTGGATAGGTTTATTTTTCCTACATATTTCTTACTACAGCATTCATAACAACCCATGGCCAGATGGTTTCTTCACACATGGATATCCATATCCAGCTCGGGTTTCATTGCCACAGAGGCCTAAATCTTGGGATGAATAGCTGTATTAGATATGCTTTACTAAAGTATTCCTGTTTCATTACTACAAATATGAGTCTGTTTCCCTTTCTTTGATATACCAATTTAGACCTATTCCACTTATTTGATAGTGGCTATAAAATAACTTAAATAGGCACATTCAAATAGGTTAACAGTCCTGCACAAGTTTCTCATCACCAAAAGAAGCTGCAGGATATTTCCCTCACTAATTACAAAGTACTTTTTGGTCACAGCTTGGAATCAACAGAGAGAGAAATAAAGAATCAACAGCTAGCCTAGAAATAATCTGCCTTGAATGTGCAGTATGTTCATGGTTTTACTTATCTTTGCATTTGTTTTTTGTCTGGCTATTTATAGTCTGATTATATAACCCTGACCAAGCATCCAGAGGGGTTTGACTTAGATATGAAGTACTAATAAAACCAACTTTTCAACTGAAACCAATACAAAGGAGAATTTGAGATGATTTTGCTCAAAGGAGATTGCCAAAGTGCTTACAGGCTGGTAAACTACTCAGACATGTTCTACATATCCTAAGGAGAGAGCTACCTTGAGGCAACAAATCCTTGCAGCACTAGGAAACAAAGAACAAATGCTCTGCAATCTGATTCCGCAGAAGAACGCACATGTAAGCTACAATAGGGCACACTGAAAAGTCAAGCATTTATCTTCTGGTTTTCTATTTCCTGCTGTAGCAAGGATTATTCAGGAGAAAAAGAGAGTCTTGCTTTGAACATTTTCAGATAGAACCATTAAAAAAAAGTCACATTTTAGGTCTAAATGAAACTTTGACAGTGATGCTATGCCTAATCCTGCATGACTTATTTACTACTGCTAGTAGCACATAAATAAGGGCTCCAGGGGGTAAAGCTGTTAAAGCCTTTGTTTGTGGCGCTCATCTAAGTCTCATAAAACATTTGACTTCAGTGGGTTTTGGATTAGACTGTAAGCTACAACAGGACACATTAAAAAGTCAAGCATTGGGGGAGCTTGTACTCCATCACTGAAGGGTGTCCCAAGACACACACACACACCCAAGGTCACAGGGCGAGTCAGCCAGCAAGCGTTGTGATAAAGATAAAGCCCACACAACATGACAACCATAAGTGTGTAAATAGGGAGGATAGATAAGGCACATTCCCTCTCTACATTTGAGGCATAAGGGCTGGTCTCCTTTAATTTCAACCTACTGCAACCATCACAACGACCAGCGATCAAAATTAAAGTAGGGACTGTCTTCTGCACCACTCAGCTCCCTGCCAGCATTTCAATTTCCTGGAATTTTTTTAATTTTATTCGGCTTTGGTCCTTCCCTTGGAGGTTTGACAACCACTGAAAACACCTCTTTGCTCCCTTTGCTCCCTTTACTGTGTTGATGCATTACAATTATGGAACCTGCAAGAGAGCGTTTTTGACTGACCTCAGAGGCTGCAAGGGTGCATGCGTAAGAGGGGAGGTGGCCCTTTAGCTTTGGCTATGTAGAGCCCAGACTATTTAGGGCTTTAAAGGCCCAAACCAGCACCTGAATCATGCCCAGAATTCTATTCAGAACCAGTGCAGATGCTGGCACACCAGTGTAATGTGTTCCCACCGATCTACCCCTATCAGAAGACGGGCCACTGTGTTCTGCACCAAGCTGCAGTCCCAGAACAGTCTTCCAGGGGAGCCACATAGTGTGCGCATTACAGTAGTCTAGCCATGAGACAATGAAGACATGGGTGACTGTGGCCAGGCCCATAATCTGAAAGAAAGGATCACAGCCATGTCACCACGTAGAGTTGGTGAAAAGCACTCCTGGCCACCACCACAACCGGATGTTTCAGACACTACAGAGTCCAGGAGCACACCAAGGCTGCAAACCTGAGTAGCTAGGGGAGCTTGTTTCCCATCATTGAAGGGTGTCCCAAGACACACACACACAAGGTCTCAGGGTCAGTCAACCATAATTAATTTAGTCTTGTCTGATGCAGCAGCTGGCTCTGCAGCACCACCAGTTCCTGATGGCCATGGCACAGTATTGGCTAGAAAACATTCTCCAGCGCCAGTCAAACCACAACCCTCCCCAACTTCCTGATTGGCTGCTGGTCTGTACGTAAGGCCAGCTGGAAGTTGGGTAAGATAATCAGTTGCTTATTGTTGCCATCTTCCATGTCTCCTCCTCATGTTTCTATGCACCTTGGATGGCTCTGCACTCCCTGAGCCTACTGTGTCCTTCGGTTTGGGCCAGCTGGAGGCCGGCCCTTCTGACATTCCCTCCGAAAACCCAGTCCTTCTCATCCTGCTAGTAAATCTAACTACCAGGATACTGGGGCTTGGCATCTGCGTTGATGGGGGTTCAGCATCTTGTGGGATGCTCCTCTTATGGAAGAGACCAGTGAGCCCCCTATGTGACTGCTCAGGGAGCCTACTCTGCCTGGCACCAATGTTGGAGGGGAAATACTGATCTGTTATGGGAATGACATAGTTAAGCACACAGGATGGCACATATATGGTGATGTTTATATATCCCAGTATAGAGTAGTAGTAATAATAGCATACTTACATAGAATAGGTAATGCTATTAAAGTACAGTATATTTATGAGTTTTAGAGTACTTTGAAGAAGCTGACATGAGCAAAGAATCATGGGATGGTTTGGAATAAAGAGCGAACGAGCTACAGGGAAATCTTATCAGGGCATCAGGCAGACTTGCAGGGATTGACATCCCAGGTGGTGTGTCTCACTTGGCATGACAAGGAAGGGGAAAAGATCAAGGGAACGGTTATGGATGGGCGATTCTCTGGGACTCAGAGGTGCCTTAAGAAGACACTGAAAATTTAGGAGGCAGCCATAAAACTTCAAACAACATACAAATGAACTTTGGGGCTGGAAATGCATATGCAACAGGGGTATCCATCAGATTGGAGCGTGTCATGATAGAGGCATGTCACTCTGGCTGGGAATATTATAATGTTGTAATTAACTTGGAAAGGTATAAAAGATATGGACCAATGTAACTGCCTTTTGTCAGCTAAAAAGGCACCAAGGCTGGGGGGGTCGGGGTATTTAGCTCTCCAAACACCCCACAGAGGGATGAATAAACTCTACACCGCGGCGCTAACTGCCTGTTTGTATCTGTGCTACCTGCGTACTTGGCAACTACTACCTAAAGGGAACCTGACTAGACAACCAGCTCTGACTTGACTTATCCAGTTCAGTCCTGTCTCATCTGCCTTATCTCTTCAAACCCTGCCTTGTCCGTGCCTGCCCTCTTGGTCTGTGTGCTGATCCCTGCCATGACCCTTGGACCTCAGTTCCACATATTTCCTGGACCTTGGACCCTGATACTGCACCAACTCTCCAGACCTCATCCTGAAACCTCTCCCCCATCATGTTTTCTGGGACCTCATCCTACACCTACTCTCCATGCCCTAGCCTTTAGTCCCCAACATCTGGATTCAGCTTCAATTGACTCACCCCAAAAATCCAGTCCCCAATAGGAGCCAGGCATTGAACAAGACCTGTAGCTCTCAAGCCCAGGCCATTGGTAGCTCCACATGTGTGCCTTGTAAGGACCTAGGATTTCCCTGTGGGCTAGCCTGTGTCAATCAAAACACATCTTTCTAGCCTTTTGATAGGCTTTGAGCCTCTAGTCTTGTTACATGTCTGTCCCCTGCCCCAACTGCATGATCAGTGCTCACACATAGCCAACAGTAGCATGAAGCTGGGTGGAAAGTCACTTCCTGTGCCCTTCTGCCTGTTCCAGACAACCTGTTTGCATTCTTGATTTCTGGCCCTACTCTCTCTGCCAGGGACCCTGATCTGCTCTGGTATGTAATCTTCTGTGCCCCAACTCTGATCTTATCAGGGGCGACTCTAGAACAACTAGTTTGGGGAAGCAAAGAGGTGAGGAAGAACATTAAAAGGGAGTGAGGATTTTGCTATACATTAAATACTTATAGAATTGAGATAATATTAGTTTAATATTTACCTTATTAATGAAGCTGAATACGTCTGTTGTGAGAAGAAGCGAATCTGTCTACAACTTTCTTCAGATCAAGAGACTTTGACAACTGTTTTTCAATACCCATGACAGCCAAGTTCCTTAACCAGTCATTTGGCATGTGGTTCCTTAGGTAGTTTTTCTCTCAAAGGCATGAGAATGTTCTTTCATGTGCAGCACTTGACGCAGGAATACTCACACATAATTTGTGTAGCTCATGGAAGTAAAGTTTGTATTTATTCAAGAAAGTTAGGAGTTGTAGCAAACTGTCAATCTTGGACTTCTGCTCTTCTTCATAGTGTTTAATTACTTTTGGCAGGAGTTTCACCTGTTTCCATACTGTCTATATTGCATCCATAATGTTCTGCAAGTGCTTTCAATTTTCAGAAGTCATGAAAGTTCTCACACTTTGGGTTAAGGGAACTGACACCAATAAGAACAGATTTATTTTCAGAAAATCTTATTTGAAGCTCTCCAGTTATTCTATCAAGCACTGGCAAAAAGACGTGTTTTCTGAAGTCTTCTATCCGTCTAAGGGTTTGTCCTTTACTTGACACTTCTTCAGTCAAAATGTATTCTTGAAGTCTTTTAGGAAGTTTCTGTACACGACAGTGACGTACTACCCGTCTGGCTTAAAATCATTGGCTAAAGCTATGGTACTGGCTTCACTCCATATTTCACCAAATGACTCTTCTGAATGATCTCTCGTGTTCAGAAATGCACTGGTTAGGGCATTACAGATAAGCATGCCTGAGACAAGCCACACTCAACTGCTTGCAAAAAGTCAGATACAACTTTAAGCAGCTGAAGAATTTTTGTGAACATGCAAAGAAGGACAATAAAGTCAAATACTGATAAAAGATCTCTTGCACCCCAGTGCCCTGTCACCTCTTGACATATCTTATGATAGTACAGTAAGTGTCAGAAGAATGGCTGGAAGTGTCTTTTTCACAGCATTACAAGCAGAAGCTTGGCATGCCCATCGAGTGTCACAGAGCTTCTTTAATTCCAAGACTTTATTTTGGGTTTCTAGTTTCTTCTGAATGGCTATGAATTTGGCGTGGGTAGCTGATCCAGAGAGAAAAGTGTAGTTTCTCCAGGATACTGAATTTTTTTTAGTGCATGTGTATTTCCTTTGCATACATCAACAACAACGAAATTGAGCCTGTGACTGAAACAGTGAACATACAATGCTTGAGGTACTTCTTCTCGTAGAAGAGCTTGCACATCATTAAGAGTTCCACTCATTACACTTGCACCGTCCTAGGTCTGGGCTATACAGTTCTGTATATCAATACCACACTGTGACAATGTGCTCTTTATGTACTGAAGGAGAGACTTTGCATCAAATGACTCTGCAAGATGGAAATCAAGAAATCTTTCATATACAGTGCCTTGCAAATAGTATCTCAATACAACTGACACTTGTTCCACTTTGCCTTTGTCTTTAGTTTCATCAACCATTATAGAGAAAACATTAGCCTCTTTCACTTCCTGGCTTATGCATTCAAGTACCATTTTTGACATAACATGAATGATTTCATCTTGTATTGATGAGTGGGTGTATTTTTGCATTGCGTGGTCCACTTTCAATTTTTTTTCTTACAACATTATTGTATTTGGCTATTAGTCATGAGCTCCAAAATGTTGCCCTTGCCAGCACTGCTTTCACTCTCATCTTTTCCTCTTTGAGCAATCCCATGGACTGCAGTGAGTCTCAGACTATCTGCCACAACTTCAATGTACTTATGATTCTCTTGCACAAAAGTAGAATATGAAGCAGTAATTTTCAACTGAACTGAAAGACCATCACCTTTGGAATGAATATCTTTGAATGAAGACCATGCCACTTGACAGCTCTTGTGATTCTGACTATTTTCATGTTGTCTGAAAACTGAATCCTTTGCCATAGCTTTTTTCCAGTTGCAGAAGCCATTAACAATAAATACAGATTTTTTTCACAGCAATGGATGTAGAAAAAAATCTGCACAGGAAGCAGTAAGCTGCATTAATTATCTCACTATATTAAACCTATGGATATAAACCAAACCATTCTCTTTTGAAACTTCTCCACTCATTCTTGTATTTTGTTTGAGGATAAGACCTTAGCTGTGGTTGTTTGGGGCCATCAGATACACATTGTACAATATCGCAGGGTCCTGGTGGAATCCCTGAGCTTATTTTATTACCTGGTGGGGTCTTCACTTCCAGTTTCTCTTGATGGTGCTGCATCTCTGCCTCTTCAGCTGATAAAGACTCTGTCTCTGATACTGAGTGTTCTTCTACTTCTAATTATTATTATTATTATTATTAACATTTATATAGCGCCAGCCATGTGCCTGGTGCTGTACAGAACATAGAAATAGATGCGGTCCCTGCCTGTGGCTTACAATCTAAAAGACAAAGTGGGTAGGGAGGGAGTTCCAGGCATGGGGGGCAGCGAGGGAGAAGGGTCGAAGGCGGTTAGGTGAGCAGGAGAAACAAGGGAAAGTGAGGTTCTTCTATAATATCTTCGTCATTATCTAAGGTAGAGAGTTTGGAGGTAATACTAGCAGAGCACTCTCCTAATTTTTCTGGCACATAGCCTGTTTCTAGTGTGGAGGGCAAGTCTTGGGGCGCTTTTAAACGAGACCAAAAAGGCGGCTGATCCTTTGATCAGCCGCCTTTCTTGGCGCTCGTCTAATTGCTGGGGCCACTTGTTAATCCACTTGTTAATCCGCTCGCCTGCCCCCTCCGACGTGGATTCCCGAAGTGCCGGCTTTACGCTGCACTTCCTGGTTCCCCGGGTGAGTGCGCATGCGTAGAAGGGCACGCATGCGCACTCGCACTCTGCGCCGTGTCTGAACTGCAGACACGGCTCACAGAGACTGCGCGGGGGGAAAGCCGGCGTTTGGCGATCCCACTTGTAAGCGGGATCGTCTATAAGCACCCTTGTTGAATGCTAGAGTATCTGCTTTTCTTTGAGGCATTTTGTTTCATATAAAGCTCTGGAACTGTGACTGTTTGTTTGCTTGACATTTTCAAACTTACTCAGAAATTGGGCCAGATTCCTCTTAGAAGATACTGTCTACTTGGATTAGGCCAAGCCTTCCAGTCTGTGCTTTCGAGCCTAGTTTTCTCTCTCTTTTCCTGTCAAGACCACATGGCAGAAAGACTGGGGTGGGGAGGGGAGATAGTTCAGTGCCAGCTGAAACCTGCCTGCACCCCCCCCCCCCCTGCACATGGTCTCACCCAACTCCATTCCTGGCCAGGAAAGAAGCTAAGGGATTGGCTTGGCTGGGAGGCTGGAAGAGTCCTCCCTTCAGTACCTACCTGCACTGACTTCTGCCTGTCTCTTATACACATCTAGATGTGTATACTCACCCAACTCCATTCCTGGCCAGGAAAGAAGCTAAGGGATTGGCTTGGCTGGGAGGCTGGAAGAGTCCTCCCTCTTACTGCACTGGCTTCTGCTTGTTCCCGGCCCAGGTATAGGAGTGAGTTAATGAGGCTCCTTAAACAGAGGCCTTTTAAAATAATCAATTCAAGCTAGGACCATAGTATACTATGACTGCGTTGTCTGACACGTCACACTTTGCTGTAAAGTTCCAGCCACACGTGGATGGGGGAGCAGAAAATATTTTGGGGGGAGCCCACTATCTCTTGGAGTCATCCCTGGATCTTATCCACTCTGTCCCACCCCTGATCCTTATCTGCTTTTGACCCTGTCAGGTACAGTGGATCCTTGATGCCCAGTGCTGCCTATTTCTGACTTCTAGACCAAGTTCTACCTGGCAGTATGTTCCTGCCACCACATGCTGCCCCCAGGGAGGCCACTAGCAGCAAGGAATCTCCCACCTGGAAAATGGCAATCTACCAAGGGGCAGGAAATGGTGAACTACCAAGAGGTGGCAGCCTATCTGTCCCAGCTTCAGGTACAGTGGATCCCGCATGCCCATTGCTGCAGCCTGTGTCTGCCAATCCACAGTCTCTCTGGAAATTACTGGTATATCAGGATTGGACCCTTTGCCAAGTCATGCACTCTGTCTGGCCCTACATACCAGAACATCTACTTGTACTTCTGATAGACCTGTAAGAGGCCTGCCTCTGCCATTGCCTTGCCACCACTACCTCCAGCCATTCCTACATTCCTGACTTCTGACACTCTATCCTACACTGCTTTGGGTGACGGCCCCTGCAAATCAAAGCCTCCCTTCTAGAGGGTAGAGACCAGGGGCTGGTGGTATCATTGACCGAGCTGTTGTTGTGCTTGGAAGCCATGGAGCCCAATGCTTTTGGGCCAGTGCACCAATAGGCCCAGCCTGAGCCCCAGACAGGGGCATCTGGCCCTTTAGTGCAAAAAGGACAATGCCCTCCCAGCTTCATGGCTGCTCTAGAGAAGCTGTAGGAGAAAGACTGGGAAGTTTGGGAATGCTTTAGCAGCAGCTGTGAGTAGGGGAAGAGGGAGTTTTATTGAATGTCTGCTGGAGGTGACAGTCCTGATCACCCCCAATGAGCATGCTCAGTAGAGACCAGGGGAGAGGTGGGACTGGAGATGCTTATACTGGGTTCCTATGGAGGGAACCAAGTAGATTGTAGTTGCCCGGGGGTGCTGACTTGCAGGCCAGGCATGTGGAGGGAGAATTTGGGGACCAGGATGGTGTCTAGGGGATGGTTGATCCCCTTGGCAGGAGTCTTTGTTGGTGCCCAGATATGCACATTTTAGACACTTATGAGAAATACAAGTTGCAGGGCTGCATTGGGGGAATTCGAGGTGGTGCTGGGGATGTGGGGGGGGGGTGTTTGGAAGTGGTGTCTAGGAGTGTAACAGGCATGCGTGGATATACAAGGATATGTATGTATGGGGATTGGTGTGTCTGGGAGGGCTTGTGGTGCTTGGGAGGGTGTAGGGGTTTAGGGTCAGTAGATATTCGGGGATGCGTGAGTGGCATACCAGGGTGTGTGTTGGTGCATGTGTGAATGAGTCAGGTTCCTCATCCACTGCTCCACGAGCCTCAAAGTGCACAAGCAGTCACTGCTTGAACCCTGGGTTTTGCTTGCAAAGAACAGCCCTGTTCGAGGTTCCAAAAACTGCTGCAAAATGCCTGGCTTTTGGTTCCCCTCCCCCAGCAAAAGCACAGAAAACCTGCTTTTTTATTTTATATTTATTTATTAAAAACCACCACCTTAAATTTATAATCCATACTGTGGGACTTGAACTAAGTTTCATCAGGCTAGCCTACACTAAAGACACTCAGATCATTAACAGACCCCACCAGTCAGACTATTACCACTTAAGCCTGTTTTAGGGCTCTTTTAGATGCACGGGTCGCCATCGCAGGTGATATTTCCAAATCCCGCAACACGGGATTACACGAAACGGAAGTAGGGGATCATGTGTATGAAGTTGCGCATTATTTGCCAACCGCAAATTAAATACCCCGATGTGTGAGGTATTTAATTCGTGGTCAGCAAATAATGCGTGACCGCCTTTCATGCATGTGATCCCCTACTTCCATCTCGTGTAATCCCTCATCACGGGATTTTGAAGTGTCGCGCGACGGCAACCCGTTCGTCTAAAAGCAGCTTAGACGTTGCACTACGCTCGCGCATTTAAATAATCAGCCACTAGAAAAGTCAAACCCCACACGCTTGGTCATTCCCAACCACCCACTACTGCTGCTCCTGCAGCCCCCCCAGAGTCACACAGGCACATACACAGAGGCACCCAGATAGCTCCACGCCCAGGGACCACTCCCACTGCTTCCCAAAGCACTCTCTCTGACACCCACAGCTCCTGCATGCCCAGCTTGTGCAAAACACTCCGCTAACAGCCCATTCAGAAAAGTAGCCACCTCACCCCTACCAGCTGCCTGCCTGGGAGGGCCTATACTTGAAGTTGCTGGGAGGAGCTACCAGCGCTTTCTGACATTGTACCGTGCTTGTGCAGTTAATTAATCGACCATTAGAAAAGTTGTGTGGGCAGCGTTTAGACGTGCCGCTGCCATTGAAAACCATGGCTCACACATTCCTGTGAATCTGCATTGGTAAAACCCCAATGTTACCACCAATGCGGATTCAAAGGAATACATGAGCCACGGTTTTCAATGGCAGCAGTACATCTAGAGACCACCCATGTGACTTTTCTAATGGCGGATTATTTAAATCTGCAAGCACAGTGCAACATCAGAAAGCACCCTTAGCTCCTCCCAGCAACTTCAAGTATAGACCCTCCAAGGCAGGCAGCTGTCAGAGGTGAAGTGGCTACTTTTCTGTATGGGCTGGGAGCGGAGTGTTTTGCACAAGCTGGGCATGCAGGAGCTGTGGGTGTCAGTGTGCTTTGGGAAGCATGGGGAGCAGTCCCTGAGTGTGGAGCTGTCAGGGCTGGGTCTTGAACCCATGCCCCTTGAGGTGCTGGATAGGCTCTCCAGCACCCTGCGCCGACTGGTGAGGGTGTGGGGTTTTCCTCCTTCTGTCCCCTTTGTATGCTTGCTCCTTGTGTGTCATGCCCCTTCCCAGCTGTAGCCAATTACCTTAGTCCTGCCTCCCAGCTTCCTGATTGGCCACAGGAAGTATTTAAGCCTTGGTGTGGCCACAGGAAGCTGGTGGAGCAACGTCTCTTACCCCCTTCCCATTCTTGTTTGGTATACTTGAGGCATAC
>QEPC01008421.1:716044-735720 GCA_003113815.1 Sphenodon punctatus | reverse complement strand
GATTTTTAATCCCCCACCTGTATATTTATTTTTATACCACCCTGTCTTATTGATATGTTTTATAATTGTATTTTAAATGTTTTAAATGGTTTTTTATTGTTGTTAACCGCCCCGAGCTGCTGTGCAGGATGGGGCGGTATAAAAATCTACTAAATAAATAAATAAAATAAATATTGGAAGCCATGGGAGGCAATGAGTTTGCCAAGGGACAGGGTGTAGATAGAGAAGAGGAGAGGGCCCAGGACAGAACCTTGTGGAACCCCAACCGAGAGGGGGAGGGAGGAGGAGTTTGAATTGGGAAGAGACACATTAAAAGAGCGGTCAGAGAGGTAGGAGGAGAACCAGTCAAGGACAGAGCCGCAGAATTGCTTTGGATTTAACTGCAACTGGAGTTGTGAGTGCTCAGTAGTTTGAAAAACCTGGCCCTTATTCTCTCCACACGTCAACTCCTCATCTGTAAAATGGGGATAATAATACAGCAAGGTAAAAGGGGCAAAGGACCTCACAAGGAAAGAGACCAGCAGGGATAGCTTGAGGGAAGGAGGTGCCTTGGGGAAAGAGGTGACTGAAGGAGACTCGTCTGGAGATAGACTAGTCTCAGCTGGAAGACTCAGGAGGCCTGGGTTGGAAGAGTAGATGGCTGTTTTTACACAGACACTAACCTGGATTGACATTCCGGGGTTATCAGTCAAGAGTTACTGTTCCCACGATTAATTAACTCAGAATAATCACTAATCCGGGTTTGCAGTGTAAATGGTTAACTTGGGTTGAGACTATCAGGGATGACTGGAAAATCCCATGGTTCACGCTGTTGAATTTCATCGTCCTCTTCTGCTAAGTGAGCAGGAGAACAGTCCCAACAAGCGCAGTGACTGTGCAAAATGGAGGTGGTCTCCTCTGAGTTTAACATGGAGAACTCTCCTAGGAATGGAGAAGCTGGTGAGCTTGGTTCATTCCTGTTCCTGTGTTGCGTCCTGGGACTGCAGAGTACCATAGAGACATTCTGGGGTAGAGCGGAGGTGTACTCTATGTGCCAATCTCTATGCTCAGTCCGGGTTTACAGTTCCCATGGACGGTAACCCGGGTTTATTTTAGCCAGAGTTAAAATAATCCTTGAAAGTTATGATTTGAGAACCTGGGTCTAAATATTAACCTGGGGTTTTAAACATAGGATTAATTGTTTACACGAACAATTAAAGTCGGGTTAATAGATGTTAATCAGCGCTTAGCGTCCATGTAAAAACAGCCTATACCAGACCAGGTGGGGCTTGCAGATTAAGGTTCCCAGAGAATCCTGTGGGAGTCTGAAGGACTGGTGTTCTAGTGTTGAAGTACAAGTGTTGTAACCTCGCCACTGTCATCCATGCATTTGTCACCTTAAGACTGGACTATTGCAATGCGCTCAATAGTGATGGCTCAGAAGCTGCAACTGGTGCAAAATGTGGCGGCCTGTCTGCTCACTGGGACGGGCTGCAGGGAGCACATCCAACCAGTGCTTCAAGCATTGCACTGGCTGCCTGTTGTCTTCTGGGCCTGATTCAAGGTGCTGGTTTTGACCTTTAAAGCCCTACATGGCCTGGGCCCTTCTTACCTGAAGGATTGACTCACCCTCCTGGGACTCTAGGCGGCCCCTGCAATCATCCGGGAGCGCCCTCCTGGAGGTCCAGCGCTATTGGCAGGTCTGAATGGACAGGTGAGCATTCTCGGTGGCCACACTGTCGCTATGGAATGCTCTCCTGATGGAGATTCACCTCAGCCCAGATCTCCTTGCTTTCCGATGCTGTAAATCCTGGCTCTTCCCTCAGACATTTGACAGGGGGGTGGGATGGGTTAGTGGAGAGTGGGAGGGATGTGTTTTTTTACACAGATCAAGGTTGAATTCTTTGTACTGTTGATTTGGGTTTTTATATGTATATTTGTATATTCATATTTTATACTTTATATTTATACTGTATTTTTGTTTAGCTGCCACAAGTCACCTGTGAATGAGAGGGGCGGGCTAAAAATATAATAAATAAATAAAATAAAGGGCTATGGTTGTGGGAATCACTGTCAATAAAGTGCACAGAGAAGGAGAAAGTGCACAGAGAAGTAGACTGGTTCTTGGGGTAGGGATTCTGCAAATAAGGAGCTCGGTGGGGCCCCACCTCATTACATATGCTATTCATAGGATGCCATTAACAGGCCCTGTGCTGCAGAGTCTCACTATAGGTTATTTAGGATAACACAACACAAATAGTGGGGTGGGGTGTTTAAAACCAGAATGTCTAGTGAAACAACTGGGTCTTTTGGAATTTTTAACAGGGAATGAAGCAACCTTTAATTGAGAAAGTCATTCCAAGACTAAGGAGTGGCATGGCAGAAGACAATACAAGAGTGGGTGAAAGAAACAAAGGGAGTAGTTAAAAAAGAAGCTTAAAATGAGCCCAGGGCATAGCATGGTGGGGAATGAGGGGGATAATGTAGGTGAGGTTTGGCGAAACCTTGGCAGTCAGACTGGGTGGCTTTAATTTGATGCAGAAGAGTGGAAGCCAGTAAAGAGAGAGTTTATAAAGTGCTCTGGCCCTTTCTTTTTGCCAAAGTTGTAGGACAACTCTCAGGATTAGGTCTGGTGCTTGTAGCTCCCTTCCTGACCTATTTGCTCATGTGTTCACGCTCTGCTTCATCAAACCACTGAAGATTGCCACTTCTTTCAGTTTGATCCTGAGATAAGCAGATCTATTTTGGAACCATCAGATCAGGTCGGACCTGATTTCAACGTGCAAGGTTTTAGTCTGAAGAATCTTTTGAGGAAAAGACTTTGGGTGCAACCCTCCCTCATTAAATTAAATTAAATGGGAGAGGCAAGCTGAGCCACTGATGTATGATTGATGTATTAACAATTTGCTGTAAATCACTGATCCTGAAAATACACATCTACTGCAAGCACACACAAATGCTGGCACCTTGGGACTGCACGTGGGTATTGGCAGTGTGCGTGCTTGTTGTCGTTATTTACATCGTCATAGTGCAATGCTAGCGTGCCATGGGAGTAACTCTAAGATTGGCGGGGGGTGCTGACTCACAAGCTCTGCCCCAATATCTAAAATTGCTGGGGGAGCGTCTTCAAGACGGTTACCACTGAAGTGGTTAAAAACCCAGTTTTCTTTCAGGATCCACAACACTACTAAACTTTGGAGCACCAGAGGGTGGCGATTTGATCACGTCCTCAGCTGGGGGCTTCTGGGAAATGCTGCGCCTCGGTTTTGCTTGGGGGGGCGGTATTAGGAAGGAAAAGGAAACTACAATTCCCATAACGCAGTGCGCCCCCGTAGTTACGTGCCCCCCCCCCGCGTCGCGGCCAACATGGCTGGAAGCAATGGGAGTAGCGTCCCTGAGTATGAGGTGGCCGAGCTGAATACCCGAGTCTTCCATGTGGGCTCCTTCGGGGCTCTCTGGCGAGAGAAGCTCCGCCGGGCGGACCTGGCTCTGCAACGGGGGGCGGCTGAGGGGGACGATGCTGTGGTGGCGGAGGATCTCGGCTGTGCGCTGGAGACGGCGGCGGCGCTGAGGGCGGTGTGTAGGTGAGGCTGGGAGGAAGCGCGGTCTCGGGACACGGGCAATAGGCTGGAGGAGGCGCGCTCTCGGGGGGGTTCCCAGTAGTGCGGGCCCTGGGACAAACTGGTAGCGCATTTCTGTGGTAGCCGGGCTTTCCTTTCAGCTCAGCCTGCAGCCCCCCCGTCTCCGGGGGAAGCTCCAGCAGGGTTTGGCATTCACCCCACTCAGCTGGGACTGTCTAAAAAGAAGGACACATAATGCTCATAGCAGGGCGGGCCTTAGCAATTGCGGGGCCTCCTCAGCCCGCCCACTTTCCTGTGGCTCTTCCCATTTTCCAAGGCCCCGCCCACTTCCCTTTGACAATTAGAGAATTGTCGTATAAGTTATTTTTAACTTGTCTGTACAAAGTGCTCCAAAGAACATATAAATCTGGTTTAGATGAAAGGGAGCCCAGCACACAGATATGATTGAAAGGTAAAGACTCTTGCTTAAAACACAGGAAGGTATGCACACAACGGATAGGGACAGATTATCCATGGCCTGAACCGTCCTTCTCTGGAGCATATTCCTATTACGCTCCCAACACAGGAGTTCAAACATAGCTCAAACAACCCCCACATGGACACAGCACCCACCATGAAAGCAAGGATGAGGAACTGAACTTCAGGCCCAGAGCAGCCAAACACCGCTCTCAGCAAGACTTTCAGTGTGACCTCTTTCCAGTTCTTGGATTTAAGGGTCTCAAGCACCAAAGCACTAAAAACGCAGTTAAATGTATCAAACACGAAACGACCACAGTACCCCCAGCCCCTTCACAAACCATCCCCCAGATGGCCCCACTCTACTCCCAAAGCCCCAGAGACGCGTGTAGCAGCGCAAATGAGCTCATATCAAGAAAGAGGAGGAAGAGGTATTGGCTGGGTGGCCCCTACCTCAGCTGCTGCTGGGCCTGGGTCTTCTGGGAGGGCTGGAGGCTGACAGGAGCAGGAGGGGACAGCAGAAACGTTTCACTGGGCCTCTCCTTGGGCAGGGGGGTGGCTCCCTTTCCCCCTCCAGGAGCCATGGGGGAGTGGGGGCAGCCATCGGGGTGAGGGGGAACAGCTATGGGAGGGGGAACGGGCTAGAGGGAGCAACTCCCCCTTGTGTGCGCGCGCACACTCACCCACACACACATCCTTCTCTCTCTTATACACCTCACACATTCATTCTCTCCTACAGAGTCATTCATTTGCTCTATCTCACACATGCTCTAACCTCTCACACCCCCCCATTCAAACTCTCACACACACTTTCACCTCTCTCTCTCTCCACTCTCTTCACCACTCTCTCTTCACACCCATTCAAGCTCACACACATGCTTTCATTTCTCACACACACACCCATTCAAGCTCACACCCACACACTTTCACCCTTCTCGTTTCACTCACACACCCATTCAAGCTTACACACACACTTTAATCTCTCTTTCACATATCCTCATTCATACTCACACACATGCTCTCACCTCTTTCACACACACACCCATTCAAGCTTACTGTCATACATGCTTTCCTCTCACACACACACCCATTCAAGCTTACACACATGCTTTCATCTCTCTCATACACACCCCTCAATCCCCATTCATACTCACACACATGCTCTCACCTTTGACACACACCCCCATTCAAGCTTACACACACACTTTCATCTCTCTCTCACACACACACACACATTCAAGTTTACACACTTTGATCTCTCACACCCCTCAATCCCCATTCATACTCATACTCTCTTTCACACACACACACCCATTCAATCTTAAACACACACTTATCTCTCTCACACACACCTCAAACCCATTCATACTCACACATGCTCTCACCTCTCTCTCTCTCACACACACCCATTCAATCTTAAACACACACTTTTATCTCACACACACACCTCAAACCCATTCATACTCTCACACATGCTCACCCCTCTCTCTCACACACCTATGCAAGTTTACACACACACTTTCATCTCTCTCACACACCCAATCCCCATTCATACTCTCGCACATGCTCTCACCTCTCTCTCTCACACACACACACACACACACACACACACACTCTGCACTGACTGCCTCCTCCGGTCCCATCCCCCGGCCGCCACAGGTAGGTCTGCTAGCGCCTCTTACTCTTCTCAGCCATGATTCCCGCCACCTCCAGATTCTCCACTGCTGCCACTGGCTGCTGCTGCTCTGTCTTGCCGGGCCCGCGCGGCTCCTCGTCCGCCTGCCTGACTCCGCTCTGCGGCTGGGAGCCACCGATCCTTAAAGCAGCAGGAGATCCTCCTCATCCTGGCCTGGAACCCGCCACTCCTCGTGCCGCCTCCACTCCGACCTCTTCCGCACAGCATTGCAAGCCAGCAGCAGGCAAGCAAAGCCTGCTCGGCATGCTGTGCACCCATGGGTCCTCTCGAAAGCAACTTCTGGGAGAGAGAAGGAGGGGCCAGGCAGGCTGCAAGGACGGAGGAGGAGGTAGGTGGGGCCTCAGCCGTGGGTGGTTGGGGAGGGGCCCCGCGGTGCCGCTTCTGCCTGCCAGTGCAGTCCGGCACCACGCTGACCCGAATCCCGCCCCCCCCAACTAACTTAAAAAAAATAAAATAATAATTTAAAAAAATGTTTTAAAAAACATTTCTCCCCCCTCCCAAACCGCGCCCCCCCCCAAGCGCGGGGCCCTGGGCAGCCGCCCTTAGCCGCCCCGTGATAAGGTCGGCCCTGGCCCATAGGGATCCATTGACCTTCCCCGAATGCCCATAGGGATCCATTAAAAATGTTCACATTAATCCAAAGGGCGATGGGGACACACTGGGACATCTCAAAATGAGCTCATGGATGAAGACCCTTCCCCCAAATACTCAAAATAAGAATGACATTGAATTCCCATAGGAACGCATTGATCTACAGAACGCCCATAGGGATCCATGACTTTCCCCAAATGCCCATAGGAATCCATTAAAAACGTTCAAATTAATCCAAAGGATGATGGGGACTCACTGGGACACCTCAAAATGGGCTCATGGATGAGGTAGACCCCCTCCCCCAAATACTCCAAAATAATCATACAGAATGCCCATAGGAACGCATTGACCTTCTCTGCATGGCCATAGGGATTCATTAATGCCTCAACATCTTGCAAACGGACAATATTAAGTTGTCTTGTAGGAATTTTCTTTTCTGGATAGTTAGCTGTATGCCACGCCACACAAATAATGCTAAGGACACCTTTGGTGGATTTCAGATGTACCCTAGAGGCACATAGGACTAGAATTGTTCTGTGCAAGACTACTTTATGATAGTTCACTTGCGCATTATTCTTGATCTTTTCACTGCTATGAATTATATTAGTTGACAACAGTTCTGCAATGTGGGCAGTTTTTTCTTAAAAGTATGGTTATAAAATTGCAAAGAATTTCAAACCTTTTCTTGTGTATCCCTTCCACAGTAGATGAGGACATGAGTTTTGATAGCAACAGGCAGAGGTTTTATCTCAGGATACACACCAGAAACTGAAAGAATCCCTTCTAAGGCAGACCATCTCTTTTAAAGACACAGGAGCATAGTGTGTGTTAGTATACTGTGATTTGATAACACAGGAATTTGGGGGCATATTAGGGAATAAAAGGAAAGTGTAACCCTGAGAGAAGTTAAAGAAATCAGGAATGTGCATAGAAGCCAGAGTGTGAGCCATATCCTTGAGTGGGGACAGGAATCCATGGACCATCAAAGAAAATGATTTGTCTCCAAGGTAAGAGCAATTCAGGGCCAGATCTGTAGTTAAATGCCTATGGGCATTCAGGAAGATCAGTGGATCTCTATGGGCATTCTGGAGATCAATGCGTTCCTATGGGCATTTTGTGTCATTCTTATTTCAGAGTATTTTGGGGAGGGGTCTTCCCCCAGAGCCCATTTTGAGGTGTCCCAGTGTGTCCCCATCACCCTTTGGATTAATGTGAACATTTTTAATGGATCCCTATGGACAATCGGGAGAGATCGATGCGTTCCTATGGGCATTCTGTAGATCAATGTGTTCCTATGGGCATGAGTGTCATTCTTATTTTGGAGTATTTGGTGGAGGGGCCTAATCTGAACATCATTTAATGGATCCCTATGGCCTTTGGATCTTTTAAATGGATTTTTTAATGGATCCCTATGGACATTCGGGGAAGGTCAGTGCATTCCTATGGGCATTCTGTGGACCGGCTGGGTGCCTCTTCTGGCAGTCAGACTTGCAAGGATAGGTCACCGGTAATTTTTAGGGCTGCCACCTATGTATATTTTTCCAGGCCATTTATGAAACATACATGTTACAGGACCTGCATTGGCACCAATGAAGGCCCTGCAACATGTATGTTTCATAAATGGCCTGGAAAAATATACATAGGTGGCAGCCCTAGTAACTTGATAGTGCAAGGGCACAGGAGTGGAGGGCTGGGCAGGGGTTCTATAGGGCTTCAGAAAATCTGGGGGAGCATATGTGTCGTTCCCCCCCCCCCCCCATGTGTTTCCTCCTTCTTTCTTGTCAGGGTGTTTTTGAACAAGATAGCTCCATGCGTGCCCCCCCCCAATGGAAAGCTGCTCGTTTGAAGTTTGTGCATGGGGGAAGCACGTTCCCATAATCCATGCACTGGCCACCTGACCCCGCACAGCGCACTCCTGAAAAATCCGGAGTGGTGGCCAGGGCAGTCATACGGGGAGCCCACCTGTGTGACGCGCTCTCCACACGCTTCCTGTGTGTGGATGCCCCATACCTGCCCCATGCACCGACCATTGACCTCCCTCCCCTCCTCTCATGTAAAAACACCCTTAGTGCATCAGCTCCACTGTCAGAGCAGAGGAGGATTTCAGTTGATTTGCCTCTTGTACCTTGCAGCCTCAGAGTTACTTGGGGACTTGTGAATGTTGAGACTGGGCCCTGGTGTCAAGCAAGGGAGTGTGGTGTATTGGTTAAAAGCCACACTCTGGAATTCAGAAAGTCGCCTAGCGCATAGTTAGACGTAGTTAGACATCTGTTGTGGTGGTCTTATCTCTGCTCTTAATACATCTTGTGGCCATAGTGAAACTGAGGCAGCATGGAGCCTCTGTGAGATGGAGCTAATGCCTGCTTTGGGCTAGTTTAACTCATGGTGAAATCAAAGTGAAAGGAGCTGTAGTATTGCAGATTGTTACATTCATTAGTAGATATAGACAGTTCTCTATATATCAACTGCTGAAAAGAAACTAGTGCCAACATAAGGACATCTATGTTTCAACAGGACTTCCATCACAGTGTGACTTTCTCACTTTGTTAAAGGGCTTATTCATCCCTTGCAGCCTCACCGCATGTACTTCATTCTCTGTTTGTCCTGTAGCAATATATTCACCCATCTGCTGATTTCCCCACTGTATTTCGCTGCCTCCTCTCCCGCGCTAGTACGCGGTGGTATTTCCGACAGTGCAAACGGCATAGAAATGCACTTGCTCTTCATCAATGTTCCAAAAGTAGCAAGGAGTAGAGTAGGGAGTCGTTGCTCTTGCCACACTTCTAAGGTTGCTTGGATGTAGGAAGTGACAAGCAGAAAATTCTGTCGAGGACTGAAGCTTGCTCCAGATTAATCAAATCACATACTAACGTTACTATTTGCTAGAGTCAGATGCTTACAAGCAAACTCTGCATTGGGTGACAGAGATCAAGGGATCATCAAGGAGGTACGGGCAGTGGTAAGGACTTCACACAGCACTTAGAATGAGGGTTTGTGCCGCTACCATTTATAAATAAATAAATAGTAATAAAAAATGCATTCTGAATGATTCTTTAGTTCCTCTTTAAGAAACACATCTTGGTGACTGATCCTCTGGTAATTGTACTTAATCTCATTCCTGCAGAAACCATTGATTTTTGAGACTATCATTAAAATTCAGGTCAGATGTTGAATTTGCGTTTTTATGTATCTTTCTGGTTTTTTTCCTCTACTGTTGCCTCGCTGCCACTGCTGTGCTTATATTTTTGTACAGCTCTCGCTCTCGCCTCATACCATACATGTTGCAGAGAACACTCAGTAGTGCATTCTAGAGGATGGTAGTGGGAGGTAATGTAGGGTTAGAATGGAGAACAAAGCAGCTAGCATCAGTCCTGAAGGCTAGGAGTGGGGAACGTTTTCCTTCCATGGGGCTCCTTTCAAAATTAGTACAAGCTCTTAGGGCTGCATAGAAGTTGGAGATGGGTACGTAAAGGGTGCTCTCAGATCTGTCACCTATCCTTGTGTGCATGCCTTCATCTTTGCTCCCTTTCCCTGAGCTCAGTTTTTCAATGCATCGGTGTAAGAACTGGATTCCGAGTTCAGATCCAGGAACTGGAGAGGGCCACATAAAAAACTAACAGTTTTTGGCCCCTGGGCCTGAGGTTCCCCACCCCTGCTGTAGGCCTTGCAGCAGAACAGAAGCAGGTGTGCTCATTCATTTAAGCCCTCTGGTGCCTCCACAAGTTCCGTTCCCCCCCCCCCCCTCAGTTTATCTAGTTTTGACTTGTTATGTGCCTGAAGAAGGGCCATGTGTGTCCTGAAAGTTTGCATTCTCTTCCAAACGAAACTTGGGTCCAATAAAAGATACTATCTGAACTACTTTGTCTTCATGTTCTAATGAAAGGCAGAGAGCAAAATTTATCACTGAGACAGCTTTCTCGGATTTTAAATATATACTATGGCAAACGCAGCCATGCGTATCTTTGTATTGTCTACAACTATTTCTCTCGTTTATGAAACAGTTATTTTGGTGAAAAGTGATTTTTCCAGGGTTGCAGTTCTGAAACCCTCAAGGTTGGTGGGAGTTTAGCCGTTGATGTCAGTGGAGTCAGGATTGCATCTCAATTGTATAAGTGTGTGCAAGAGAAAATCCTCTCTCCTTTTATATCAACTTTGGATTATTTTTAAAAAAAAGAAGGAATTCTTACAATGAACTGGAGGAATTTGTGTCATTTTAAAAGCACAAATGCACATAGATTAATCATGTTTAAATAGGTATGTTGCTATACACTACTTTTTAGGAACATTAAATCCTTGCTGAGTATATTTAACCATCTACTGTTTACAGATATCTGATGCTAAAGAATGGTACAACATTTGACTTGCTGCATGATCTGTCATCCCAATGTTTATATTAAACCTCTTGTAAGATACAACAAAGCACAGGAAAATAAACAAAAACCTTTTTCCCTTTATTTTTCTGTTTTGGATTTGGTTTGGATTCCAGAGCTTGCTTTCATTTGACTGCTTGCTGACCTTAAGTTTGGGTGTAAAACTGATTTCTAGTATAGATTCTTCAATTTCCTTCAGATGATAAACTAGCATTAGCTGTACTCTTACCCTACAAGTTGTCATCAGCTTTTGGTTTTTCTTAGATAACTGCTGCTGGTTGTAGTTCAGGTACTCGGATGTTAAAATCTCTTAAGTGCTAGGAGATCAATTCATTAGTTCAGGGATTAGTTAATGTTTGTGCTTTGAAGATGGAAAGTCCTAAGCTTTATTATTCTTGTTCATTGCTAAAATATTCATTGTGTATGTTAAGAACAGGCTTAGACTCAAAGATCAGTGGATTGTAGGTGGGTCAGGGAAGGTAAGATTACAGATACTTCATTATACTGCAGTCCTAATTCACTGCCTTGTTTTATCAGGCAGGTTAGCTGTAAATAACTCCAGGAATGTGTTATAAAACTGTGTTAAGCATCTTAAAGTATTAGTGTTTAGTGTCTTGCTAGCATTAGTGTCACAAAGGTGATAAAAGTAGCATCCCTAAAGAAAAAAAACCCTTTATAATGAAAAGAGAATTGACTAGTCACTGCATCTAATTGCAAGGATTAGATCAGATAAAACATTAAAATGTTAATATATAACTTCAAAACTGAACAAGTTGAATGAATGTGCTACCGTGGTAATCTTATGGAAGTAAAGACAGTGAATGGCTTAGTGGCCTTCTACATATCCAGGGAACTCTGATTGCATCACAATTGATGCAAATATAACTTTAGTATATAGAGTAACTTTGTACAGCTCCCTAAGGCCACCCATAATCCTGATCCCGAAACCACTTACTTACTCTACTGATTTATTTGAATGGGACTATTTTGAAGTTAGTGGTTTCAGGATTGAAACCTTAGGCAATTTAGACTTTCAAAAGGTCCTTGGCACTGTCCCCACAAGAAACTACGGATATGGCGTCATTCACACAACACTTTTTTTGGAGTAAATAGCTGAAAAAACCCACATCCCTATCCTAGGTGTTCTGTGAAATCCTTACTTCCTGTGCTCATTGATTCCTGTTCTTTGCTACCTGATGGAAGGTTGGTGGATCATTGAAATGCAAGGAAATCATCAGCTGTGTCAATGCGTTGCTATTGTACAGGGCAATACAGATTAAAGAACTAGTTGTCCTCATTAGCCATGGAATGAGAGGTAACATACTGGCATGGGCTATTGACTAGAGAGGAAAGGACGGGTAGGAATAAAGGGTTACATTTCAGTAAGGCAAAAGGATAACAGTGAAGCTGCCTGAGGTCTGCATATTTAAAAATACATAATTTAAAACTAAAGCTGACTAAACCTTCATGTGGACAGATTGTTCCCTATGAGTTTAGTGCGAGAGCCTTATGCCTCCCTCTGAAGCAACAGGTGCTGTCTGCTAATGGAGATGGGATACTGGACTCAGAAGACTGGGAACAATCCAGCTTCTCTGTTACTAATTCTATGTAATTTATATCATGGGTCTTTTGTGGGTTGCAACGCTAAAGAGTCTATGCTACTTCTCTTTGCCCAGTATTTCCCCTCTTTCTATTCTGGATGTGTGGTGAATCAGTTGCCCATCTGCCTCCTCCTCTCCCCCGGCCATTTCTGAGGTAGCTGTTCAGGTCTATGCATGTATATGCAGATTCAGTATGGTATATGCATATCTCTGATAAGTAGCAAAATCACAAGTGAGTTATACCTGTCACCTCTGAGTGCTGATGAAACCTTTTGTGTACATCATCTTGTGTTTTTTCATGTGACAGATTTTGTAGAAAAACTTGTTTCTCTTTCCCAGAAATCCTTGAGACGTCTAAAAGGAGCTGTATGCCATTTTATACACACCATTTACAAAACCGGGCTCTTAGTCCAGTTGGCTAGATTATCCCCTTGAGTAACTCCTAATTTAAATTAAATTAGGGGTCGTTGTGTCATAGGTAGGGAAATTGGGATGTGATGAGATAAAGTAAACTGTCCAAGTTCACACAGGTAGTCTGTGGTAAGAGTCAGAAATAGCTCCTATATCTTTTGGCTTCCATCCTGTGCCTAACTACAAAACTACTTTCCCTACGCCATTTTATAGGCTGCTTATAAGGCATATTGCAACGTTTTATGCTGTTTGCTTACAAATAGAGATGGTTTAGCTTGAACTGGAGTGAGAAGCTGGATAACATGCTGATTAAATGAAAGCAGAAACGTTACCTCATTTAGTTGAAATTGCAGTAGGATAGCCCACTTTAGGAATAATCATCACAATAATCAGAATAATAATTGTGGTTGCCCATATACGTGGTTCTGACAATGATGTGGTTTTTAAGTCGCCCTGAGACTTTTGAGGGAAGGGCGGGATAAAAATGTAAGTAAATAAAATAAATTAAAAAGTGCCCTGAACTGAAAGCTGCTGAGTTGTGGGCAGCTCCAGATCCCAACACTCTGCTTTGAAACATCATTTGGACATTCAGGGTAGGGTTTTTGACAGCACGAACTTCCTGCATCCACCTTGATCTTTTTTTACAGGTAAGCTAAGTCGCTTTAGAAGGTTTGGCCATCCTTCTGAGGCAGTTTCGTTTGTTTTGGATTTAAGTATTTCTGGGTGACAACTTATTCTATCTTCAACTAATCATAGGGATCAAGCTAGTCATTTTATACGTTACTGTATCTTCTTTTCCATCTGCTTTCTTGTATATCTAATCTGTATTTTGCTTCAAGATCCCTTTATATATGTATTGGATCCCTGCCTGGAGCAGCCCTTGGTATCTTTGGTAATTAACCTCTTTAATCAAGAGAAAAGCCTTCACAGCCCTGAGAATGCAGGTTATGTTGTCGGGTCGCTACCAGGGAATCCGTTATGCGGGCAGGTTATGCGTTTGTGGAGAAGGGAAAGTGGAAGACCTTACACATTTTGTGTTTTATTGTCCACTATATGAGGTGGCTAGGGAAAGGCCTGTTTAGAGCCTTACATGTGGATATAGTGAGGCCATCTAAACAGTTATTGATCTTATTAATGAATGATTCAAGAAAACATGTCACCAGAGCCATAGCCTCCTTTGTTCCAACGGTGGCTAAGATTTGATCTCGGAAATTTAGCCCTCAGCAGTATTAATGTGATGGGGTTGATTTGTGGGATTACTTTACCATGGATTAAGATGTTTTTATTTGTTTTATACGTGTGGACTTCTGTATCTTGTGTATTTTATGGTTTCTTTGATATGTTGTAATTGACTAGGGCACTAGGACTAGCTCAATAAATATTTATTCATTCGTTTTGCTTCAAGTAGTATTGAATTACCTGACTTCTTGTATGGTTAAATTCACTCGCTTCAGTAAAGATAGCTTCTTATAAATTATTATTATTATTATTAACAAACATTTATATAGTGCCAGCAGTGTACCTGGCACTTTACAAAGTAATAAAATAGACACAGTCCCTGCCCCTAGGGCTTACAATCTGAGAGACAAGAGCTGGGGGAGAGACTTAGGAAGGGGAACAGAGGGAGAGACAAGGGGTCTAACATTCATGAAGATGCGAGGTCTCAAGTGCACGTACTTGGCTTGGTTACGATGAGAATGACAGCAGGCAGGTCCATGTTGCAAGGATAAGGGTAAACCGATCGTAGGTATAGGAATAGTGGCTCAGCAGGATAAAGAGTCAGACAGAGCAGAGCGAAAGAGGTGAGTTTTAAGGAGAGATTTGAAGGTATGAAGGGAGGGGGCAAGGCGGATGTGGACAGGGAGGGAGTTCCAGGCATGGGGGGCAGCAAGTGAGAAGGGACGAAGGCGCTTAGGGGAGCAGGGAAGGCGTGGAAGGGTGAGAGAAGGGACAGAGGAGGAGCGAAGTGCACGGGCTGGAGTATGGAGGGCGATAAGTGCAGAGAGGTAGGGGGGAGCAAGGTTGTGAAGAGCTTTATAGGTGAAGACTAGGAGCTTGTGCAGGATTCGTTCAGGAAGGGGAAGCCAGTGAAGCGAAGAGAGGAGGGGCTGCACATGGTCGAAGCGACTGGCGAGGTAGATGACCCTGGCAGCAGAGTTTTGGACAGAGATGAGGGGAGAAAGGTGAGACCGGGGAAGGCCAGTGAGAAGGAGGTTACAGTAATCAAGGCGAGAGATGACCAGAGCATGAACAAGAGTTTTGGCAGACAAGACAGAGAGAAAAGGGTGAATCTTAGCAATGTTATGGAGGGAGAAGCGACAGGATTTAGCAACAGAGTCAATGTAGGGTTTAAAAGAAAGGGGAGTCCTAAATCTATGACTTGGTGTAACGTCCTATGCAAAGTCAGAGTGAGGTTAGATTGAGGAATAGTTTCCTCTTGAACCCATAATTCTGCAATCTGTTCACCAGGCTTATAGGAAACTTGTATGTGGTTACTGCCTAATGTAATGCTGTTTGTATGTATTTTCTGTAGAGAATAGCCTGGGTGAGATTCGCTATGAAATAAACGTGAAAAATCTGTAAACAATGATTTTTATTTTCAGCATTGACTCGTTAAAGTGTGCCAATAAAGAAGAAGATTCAGAAGTTATTCCTGAAGACACCAACTTAGTAACTCTTCGGTATGTTAGACTTGCTGTTGCTGTTTTAATCACAACCTTGCTAAGATAAATCCATTAGCCATGGTGGAACCATGATGTACATGCTTCCAGATATTTGTGTAATTGTCAGGGGAATTTCTAGTACCACGCTAAAGATCTGGAAATCATCTTAGTAGGACATGTTGCTTTAACCCACTGCTGATAGCTCTAGTATGGATGTAAGGAATTTTGAACTCTTGAAAGTCCTGATTAAATAAAAATTGCAAACCCTTTCTGTAGATGTCACAACTCCACTTGGTGACCCAATACATACTTTGGGAAGCTCTGCCTTGAACCTCCACCTGTCCATAACTAGGGTTGTGATTGTCTTTTATACTGGAATTGGCCTATTCATTTATTTATTTAAAAGCCTTTCTATCCTGCACCCTCCTGGTCACAGAGCAGCTCAGGGCGGCTCACACCAGAATCGACATTATAAAATTAACCATTAAAACCAACTCAACATCTTAAATTCATTACACTTGACTAAAAGAGCGGAACCAAAGCCCACCCTACCCGTCTCCCTCTCCAAATGCTTAGCGGAACAGCCAGGTCTTAAGAGGGGAGGTCTGGGGCCAGGCGGGTCTCCATCGGGAGAGAATTCCACAGCCTTTGAGCAGCCACCGAGAACGCCCTCCTCATCGTTGCTACCCGGGGAACTTCAAGTTGGGAGTTCCTGGCAGATTGCAGGGGCCGCACCATGTTCCAGGGCATGAGGCAGTCCAACAGGTAAGTGGGGCCCAGGCTGTTTAGGGCTTTATAGGTCATTACCAACACCTTGAATCGGGCACGGAAGACAACAGGCAGCCAGTGCAGAGAGCGGAGCGCTGGTGTAATGTGCTCACGACGACCCATCCCTGTCAGGAGACGGGCCGCTGCATTCTACACCAGCTGTAGCCTCTGGACCATCCCCAAGGGTAGCCCATGTAGAGTGCGTTGCAATAGTCCAGTCTGGAGGTAATAAAGGCATAAATGATGGTGGCCAGGTCAGAGTTCCAAGACATATGGCCACAGTCGTCGCACCAGATGTAACTGCCGAAAAGTGCTCCCCGCCACAGCTGCCACTTGGGAATCCAGGCAGAGCTGCCAATCGAGAAGCTACTACAGACTTGAGTATCTAAAGGGGGGCAAACCCCATAAATGACAGGAGCCACCACTCCCTCAGCCCTACCCACCAACATCACCTCCGTCTTGTCGGGATTCAACCTTGGACAGCTCGCCCTCATCCAATCTCCCACAGCTGCTGGGTAAGCACCAAGACTGCTGGGTCTGCAGAAAAGGAGAGGTAAAGTTGTGTATCATCAGCATACTGACGACAACGTATGCCGAACCCTCTCACGACCTTGCCCAAAGCTGCATGTACATGTTGAACAGGAGGGGGGACAGACTGGAACCCTGCGGGACTCCACACGTGAGTGGAGATGATGAACACTCCCCGAGAACCACCCTTTGAGTTCTCCCAGCCAGGAATGAGCAGAACCATTCAAGAACAACTTCACCCGGCCTGGTCCCTCAGACAGGCCACCAACATCTCATGGTCAATGGGGTCAAATGCTTCCGACAGATCTAATAAAATTAAAAGAGGTCTCTATTACCTCGGGTTCACACATTGCTGTAAGTGCGGTGTCAAAGTTGTGGTGAATCCGGGCGATTTTATCCACGAAAAAGTCAACAGGCATGTCACAGCGAGCACTGGAGGATTCCAGTTCCAGGCAGAGAGAGGCCAGACAGACCAGCCTCTGCACCACCTTTTACTAACAGTTGAGCTGGAGACTCCACTTAACTCAAGGAGAACTCAAACAAAAGCTGGGGTACTGGGTCTGCAGCTCTACCCTGATGGGAAGCAATTGATTCTGTTGGGCTTGGGGTGAACGTAGCCTCTTCCTCTCAGGGTTGGGCCAGGCCAAGTTTCCCATTGACAGAATCCCTGCCTCATGGGGATGGGACTGTGGACCTTTCACACGGGCGCCCTCCCACCACACGTGATGGAGGGACGCCTGTGTGAATGCCACCTGCGGTACAGGGGCATCCGTACGAATAGCGCTCATGGTGGGTGGGGGTGCGTACGTGTTTCTGTGCTCCAACCATCTCCTCCCACCTCCACCCATCATCCATGTACGGAGCAACGGGCTCCAACGCTGGTTGTTCCGTGCGTGGAGATGGGTGTGCGCCTGTCTCCACCCACTACTGGTGCTGTTCCTACGGACCCACTACCGGTGCACAACCATCCCCCCACCCACTGTGGCGCATTTGAAAATGGCCTGTGTTGGAAAGAGGTGGGGCTAATGCATTGGCCCTACCCCCACAGACGGCAGGGATGTCACAGCGCTCCATGGAGGCTGGGGCTACATTGGAAAAGAGGTGGGGTTAAGTCTTTCCAGATGCATTGGGCCTGGGTTCAGATCAGGCTTAATGTAATCCGACTCAGCCCAGATTTAAGCCAGGAAAAGAGCAGTTTTCCAGATGAATTGCAAGTTGGGCAGATGAAAAGTGATGCAAGAAGGTATTAGAGTGATGGCCCAGGGACTGCAAAAGAAGCAGAGGGTATTTGCAGGCCAGGCAGAGAGAGGAGCTGACCAGCAGATGGATGTAGCTCAGTGGTTGACATGTGACGAAGACCAAAGGAAGTTATGCTCAGCTAGGGAGACGTTTGTCCAGTAGTGGACTAAAACAGCTATTGATATTATGTGGTATCCATGATTCTACCATTTCTTGTGGGGTTTGGGGGTGGGTTTTTTGGGTGGTGGTTCTTTTTTAAACAAAATTTAAAGTATAGTTTTAGGAAAATTTACTTGTTTTTTTAATCTTGCTTTTATGCAAAAGGAATGAAAAAGGAGTGGTTTGGATTTTTATTCTGTGGGTGTTGTAAGTGTTTTACATAGAATAAAAATAGTCTTGCAGGTGATGGCCATAAATAAGTGATTTATTCTACGCGCTGTTGGTGCTTTTAAAAAAAAAATCTTGGAAAGTACAGGAAATTGGAATCCAAGACAAAGAATAAACATGCAGTTTTTTATAGCCCTAAAACAAAACTTTCTTTTAATTTAAATCTACATGTCAAGATAATTCTGGAGCAAGGCTGTGTGAGACAAACTGACTGACTTGTTATATCTAACCACATAACTCAGATAAAAAAATGTATCCGCCTGACGATAGTAGTTTGCTGTTCTCATTCATTAGACATGGAATTGCAGAAAAGGACATGTGGGTTACCAAACCATAATCAAGTATAAAAAGACATACCCGATTAGTCAAACTCTTGGGATCAAAGAAAGAGTAAAGAAAATTGTATCTTAGACCTGTTTTGTTAAACTTATCCCTCCTATTCCATTTAGAAAATCTGTGACAGTGGATAGTTTAAATCAGCAATGGGGAACTTTGCCTCCCAGGGGCCATTTTGAAAATTAGTACAAGCTCCAGTGGCCGCATAGAAGTTGGGGACAATGTTGCTTGAGGAGCATCCTCAAGAAGAGGAGGGTCTAGATTATGGATCTATCCCATATCCTTGTGTGCACGCCCTCATCTCTGCTCCCTTACCCTGACCTCAGTCTTTCAGTGCTTGGGGGTTGGAACTGGATCCAGTAACTGGAAAGGGGCCACATGGGTGTGAGATTACTCACCACTTGTTTAAATGTAGGCAGTAACATCCTTATGTATTTTTTCAAGTCAGTGTCGGCTTCACTGGGGCTGATCCTAAACCCCTACACGCACACACACACGCACACACACACACAAAGTTGCGTGTGGGTTGCACGCACACTATATTCCCCATACCAGGTGTGTGTGTGTGGGTCACATGCAAATTGCACGTGCTCTGCATGGGGCTTAGGATCAACTCGTGTTAATGTAAGACTGTTGCTTCTTATAGCCTATTTGGCAAACTTCATTCTCCTCTTACCTCCTTCTCCTCCTCCGGTGGGTAGCTCTGCTGCTGGCCGATAGGAGGCAGATGATCAGGTTTTTCTTTTGCGCATGCGCTAGGAGCTACCCGGTTCTCCAGTCTGTTCATCTGCCTCCCGGCCGGTAGGACGCTTCCAGCACAGCTCCCTCCGAATCCTGAAGGAACAACAACAAACACATCCGCCCGGGTCTTCAGGGCCTTAAGGCTTCCAAGATCTTATTATCCAAATGGGTAAAACAGGCCATTGTTGAAGCATATAAAGCAGGCGGGAGGATTCCCCCTTTGCAGATTTGGGCTCACTCCGTCCGTAGTGCTGCCACCTCCTATGCCTTTAAGGCACAAGCCTTATATATATATAGATATATATATATATATATATATATATATATAT
>QEPC01008421.1:679497-714870 GCA_003113815.1 Sphenodon punctatus | reverse complement strand
ACCTCAGCCAGGGTCAATTCAGAAGGCTCCCGCTGAGAGTAGACCACCTGCAACAAGGCCCGATTCTCTGCCTGGACATCCGGACATATCAACTGACAGTCTGGCAATTGAACGCTCGGCACTAAAGAAATGTGGATATACAGATCCGGTTCTCGATACTCTCCAGAGCTCTAGGAGACCGGCCACGAGGAGGGCCTACCAGAATACTTGGAGAGTCTTCGCCTCCTGGTCAAAACAGAGAGGAGTCGATCCCAGACAGGCAGACGTCCCCCAAGTCTTAGACTTTCTTCAGCAGGGGTTAGATAAGGGTCTTAGGGCTAACACTTTAGCCAGGCAGGCAGCGGCCCTAGACTCAGTCCTTAGAGCGGCAACTAATAGGACGATCTCTGCTCACCCTCATGTTAAAAGAGTCATTCGGGCGGCCAGACTCCTGTCTCCCCCGGTCGTTCATAGGGTACCATCTTGGAATCTAAACCTGGTCTTAGAGGTGCTGACTAAACCACCATTTGAACCCCCTGAAGCATGTCTCCCTATACTTTTTGACTATCAAAACGGTGTTCCTGGTGGCAGTGACCTCAGCTTGACGAGTCTCTGAGCTGTGCGCACTCTCCATGGAAGACAATTTCTGTATCTTCCGCACTGACTCTGTTACCCTTCGTTTGGACCCAGCTTTCATCCCTAAGGTAAATTCCTATTTCCACAGGGCCCAAGAGTTGGTGCTCCCTTCTTTCTGCCCCAAGCCAGTCCACCCTAAAGAAAGGGCTTGGCACAAA
The DNA here is from genome assembly GCA_003113815.1 of Sphenodon punctatus. NCBI lineage: Eukaryota > Metazoa > Chordata > Lepidosauria > Sphenodontia > Sphenodontidae > Sphenodon > Sphenodon punctatus. Next base: position 714,097 of record QEPC01008421.1, on the reverse strand, counting down.
CTAGACGTCCGGAGGGCTCTAAAAATTTATTTAGCCAGGACTAGGGCCCTCTGCAAATCCACGGCCCTCTTTGTAAACATCCGCCCAGGTCTTCAGGGCCTTAAGGCTTCCAAGACCTTATTATCCAAATGGGTAAAACAGGCCATCGTTGAAGCATATAAAGCAGGTGGGAGGATTCCCCCTTTGCAGATTTGGGCTCACTCTGTCTGTAGTGCTGCCACCTCCTATGCCTTTAAGGCACAAGCCTCATATGAGGAGATTTGCAGGGCAGCAACATGGACATCCCTGCACACCTTCGTTCAGCACTACAAGATAAACGCTTTCCAATCAGCGGAAGCAGCTTTCGGCAGGCGGGTATTGCAGTCGGTACTGGTTTCTTCCAGTGCTGTCGGCTCCCACCCATAAGTGAGGGGACTGCTTGGATATATCCCAGCGGAGGAGGAGAAGGAGGTAAGAGGAGAAAGGAGAATTGGTTACCTACCTTCGGTGAATTCCTTTTTCTTACTCTCCTTCTCCTCCTCCGACCCTCCCTGCCAGACAGCATACACTTCTTCTTGTACCAGACTGCTACTTGTTATTCCTCTGGTTCGTCTGAGTTAGGCCCCGTTAGGCCCGAGTTCACTTTTTTTTGTTTTCAGAGTTGGTGTTACTATTGGATTAAGGATACCTTTCTAGGGGCGCTCGGCTTGATTACTGACTGGAGAACCGGGTAGCTCCTAGCGCATGCGCAAAAGAAACACCTGATCATCTGCCTCCTATCGGCCAGTAGCAGAGCTACCCACCAGAGGAGGAGAAGGAGAGTAAGAGAGAAAGGAATTCACCGAAGGTAGGTAACCAATTCTCCTTTCTGTTTTGAAACCTCACTCTTCTTTCTATGTGCTTGTAAAATATGCCTCTTAACAGCATCCTGTATAACAATTTTGCCTTGTGTGCCTTTTTCTTTCCCACCTGTACCCACACCACTCCTGTAGGATTAGAAAGAAGACTCTGGAGAGACGAGAAGAAACAATAATTATAGATCGTGCATGTAGACAAGAAACATTTATTTACGAGATGGTAAGATTTCCCTCTCTCTTCTCACAACCTTAAGACTACAAACCTTGCCAACCAAACAGCTTAAGCCAAATTTTTGCTCTACTTCTATGCTTTGCTGTTGAGGCTAATTATATCATTTGTGGTGTTCAACAAAGATTGTGGTGGCATGTGTTACTACTATGAGATAATCAACACTGTTCTCCTCCTGGGGAAGGGACTGTCTCTTACCTTGTGTTTGTACGGTGCTGAGATGCAACTGGGAACTGATTTTTTGCCTGAGGTCTCTAGGTACTCCTTTAGTGCAAATATTAATAAGCTGACTCTTTTTATTAGGCTACTGCCAGGGTCTACAATCTGCTGAACTTTGTATGAACATTTTAAAAAAAGGTTTTGTTGGAATAAGGCCTGGCAGCTATATTCACCTGGGGCCCTAACTTCTGAAAACATGATGGTGTCCATGTCAGCTTTCATTTAAAACAAGTAGTTCCATGCAGCAAGCACCCAAAGTAAGTCAGATTTTTTTCTAGGGGTAGACCTATGTCAAGTGTTAGTTAATGGGATTAACGTGAGTTTAGCTTGCTTTAGTCCGGTCACGTGAAAACCCTGATCATGGGCATGGGCATAGGGGTTTTAGTGTTGTTTTCCCCTGAAACAGAGCTCAAAATCCAGCCCTATCTTGTGTTACTGAATTTAATAGGGGAAGGAGAAAACAACACTAAAATCCCTGTGCCCACAATCAGGGATTTCACATGGCTGGACTAATGTGAGTTAAACTCATGTTAGTCCCCGCCCCTTTCTTAATGTGGGGAAGCAGCCTTACCAAGTCATTATTTTCTCTAATGTAGAGAACCTGCGCTACAAGTATGCACTGGAGAACTACATCTGTGTAGTTGTATCAGTGCAGTAATCCCCAGTGTAGATGAGCCAGTCATCTGTGTTTGTTTTTTTTTGTTTTTTTAAAAAGTCTAAAAGGTACTATTCAGTACAGATTCAGACATGTAAAATGTCCAGCCAAAGAGTTCTTGGTCCGCCGTTGCTCAGTCTCTCCCACTTTAATCTTGGCACTTAATCCAGGTTTTAGCAAAATGCAGCAAGAGGACACCACCTCTGGTAATGCATTCTACATCCTGATATATCCCAACATTGACCCTTCAGTTCCACCTTCCTTTATGGATGGTCACCTAACACAGATTAGAACTGCTATGGATGGCATCCAGGAGACTTAAGACTGCCAGCATGATCAGCATTGGCGCTCTTTCAGATTTGTTCAAGTAAAACTAAAGATACTGAAAGACAAGCACAGCCTCTGTGAGAATTTGGGATGAGGGGCATGAATTGGCACCTCTTTAGAGCAAGAGGTTGTAGACCTGGTTTAGGAGTGACTCGGTTAAAAATCCATGAAACACTAGGGAGTTGCTGCTGGTCTTTGAGCCTGGATGCATGACAATTAATGCTTAAGTGAAAAAGCATAACAAAAGTACAGTAGGTGGTGGTGTGCAAGGTAGCAATTGGAGAAGAACTATACTGTGCTGGGGTTTGGTCTTGACACCTTGATCGTATTAAATAAAGAGGCTTCAGCCATTGGATGCTTTAATAAGAGTCTCTTCTAAATAGGCATCAGACCATGCTGTGACACATGTCTAACTTTCTACCATTCTAGGAGTCTCACTCAATTGGGAAGAGGCCTCAAAATCAAAAAAATTTAATCAAGGAGGGAGAACTTATTTTAACTTTGAACATCTTCTACCCTGTCATATTTCAGAAGGTTAGTATTTAAAAATCAGACAGACCGTAGAATTCTTTTGCGCAGGGTTGACATTCAGTTCTCATTTCAATTGACCCTCTGTCTCCTTTGTAGCATAAAGAATGCAAACCATATCAGACGGTACTGGTGCTAGGCAGTCAGAAACTCACAGAGCTCAAAGACTCCATTTCCTGTGTCAGTGACCTTCAGATTGGTGGTGAATTGAGCAGCCAGCCTGACCAGGCACCAGAGCATCTTAGCAAGGTACCATAACCCAACTTCTAAGGGCTTACTCACACAACCTTCAACCCAGTGGGGAAACCATCATGCTCTCAACTCCTGGACTCTGAAATGAGGGATAGCAGCACTCAGAATGCAGGACAATGCAGGGCATCATTTGCATACAATTTGCATGTGTTAATTGGCATGTATTTATCCCCACCCCACGCTGGCACGCTAAAAAGAGAGCCCAACCCTGCAGTGTGTGTGTGAGCTCCTGCTGCCTACTCATGCAGGAATGAGTGCTCTGCCTGTTGCAGCTTGCACAACAGAAGCTGTTAGAAGGCACCCACCATCAACAAACAGCAGCAGAGCAGGGCCAGCTAGTGGGGTGGGTGGTTGTGGTTTGACGAGGCGCAGGTCAGATCTGGACTCTATTCACTTGGCTTAAGGCTGCTGTTCCTGAGAGGCAGCTGAGCCAGCGTTGCAAATAGGAAGTAACCACGCTGGGGGGGAGACAGTTAAAATGTTCTCCCAGGGAAGCATGGCATGCGTGAGTGAGCTAGGAGGAGGGAGAAGAGGGCAGGGCAGTACACTGCACAGCAGGTAGGAGCAGTACTGCACATGTCTGCTCAGCCTCTGCTCAAATCCAGAACATGAGAACAACGCAGAGCAGGTGGGACAGGAGGAAAAAGAAGCCCAAACCTGTAATGTCCCATGCAATCCAGTTTGCTTGAGAGGTATGGCAACTATGCGGGGTTACTCGGAATGGGTTTGCTTGTGCCACTCTTTTCACAGTCACCCAACCATTACTGTGGGGGGAAAACAGGCATGGACTGTACTCTTGTCAGCTTCCCTTGGGTAGGGAGGGTTTCATGAGGGAGCCCTAAGCGCTTAGTGTGTGCGTGCACACCACTTGTCTTTCAAAATGGGTGCAGCTGCATTAGTTTTGATGATTGTTTTAAATGCTGTTAATGTAGACAAGGCATGGTTGTTCTTAGACATTGTGCATATTTTTGAGATAATTATTAGGGGTGGCAGAAATTTCCCACTTTAAAAAAAAAAAAAGTAGGCAGCACTCTTTCATGATCAAAATTAAACTGCACGCAATCTTTCGTGTTGCTTCCTGCTGCATTTGGGGCTTTTCAAAATTGTCTTCATTCCACAGGGTTTGGCTGAAAGGCACATCTGTGAGGTTACAAGCCAATAGAGCTCTCTTGGTGCTCTCTCAACTTGACAGCTCCTTTCCATTGCCCTCACTGTGCCCTGAGTTGGGGAGGTTCCTTGCTGTTTTGTTGCTGCTTCTCTGGTTTTCAGAACAGTGGAGTGGGGAGAGTGAGTCTTCTTTCCACCTCAGCTGCTCTCTCCTCAACAGTTCCAAATTTTCTCCTCTTAGGATGCCAGAGAGGGCTTCTTTTTTTATACCCTCTCTGGCCCTGGGTCATAAGGTATTTTATTCAGTTCTCACAAAGGTTCCTTTCATTATGCAGATTGAGAAATGGACCATTCAGTGTAAAGGGTTTGTTTCCAATCAGATTACTAGCCTGTAGGACACTCGCCAATCGCCATGTCTCATCTCAATCTTTAAGGCCTAATCATGTTTCTTTTCAGTGAATTCCTTTCCCTCAGGGCAAACCATTTAACCTTGCTGACTGGCCTTACAACAAGGGGAAGATCAAAATAAGTGTCCTGAAGGGACTCAGTTCTCTCTGTCAGCCCAAGAGATTTCGTTACATTTTAGATCTTAAACACTTTTTATTATTTCTCACTGTTCCCTCATGGGAAAAGTTTCTAAACCCTCCAGTCATCTTCCAGGTTTCCAAAGTTGTAGATTCCATCTGGCCAATCACTGTTACCCCTTTTCTAGCTGGCGGTACTGCCTCTAAGACATTTTGGCGGGAAAGTGTATTACTGGCTATTCAAAGATTCTTGACAGGAAAATCCAGATTTATATAGACGGGTGACTTCTAACCAGCCAGGTAGGTAGAAGCAGCATCTCTCAGGAATTATTACGATAGCGGAAAGATTCAGTTTAACCATTTACTGCTATTACTGCTACTCCCATCCCATTTAGTTTTATTGCCTGAGGCATTTTGGTGGGAAGACTTATTTACTCGCTGTTTAGGGATTTCTGGCAGGAAAAAAACTGTTCTACTAGTCAGTCAGATAAACACAAGCAGTGTGTATCAGGGTTAAACTTCTAAGTCACTTAGGCATGTTCCAAAATTTAATCATTTGCCTGGAAATGAACATTGGCACTAAACATTGGCACTAAACTATTTGTGCTAGAAGTTTTTCATCTGAATAAACAATAAATGCCTTTCCTTATTTCTCCTTTTAAATGGTTTTAGTTTGTAGGAATTGGGGTTATTAAAAAAAATAAAAAATAAGGCAGAAGCCAACTTCCAATTACAAGTCTTAATTAGGTATGATTTCACCTGCTGATTCTTTCCTGTCTTCTGTCGTTATACCAGGGTAATCTATATCTTGTTGTGTTTCTTTCTGTTTTAAGACTTGGAAACCATTATAATAAAATGGCCCATGGTATGACTAAGTTTTCCATCAATACATCTTAAATGCTCTTTTCCTTTAGATTGTAGGCAAGAATAGTTTTTGAAATGTTATTTTGAAAGTAGCACGTTAACTCAGTTTGTTTTTTCCTTATTTTTGTTTTCACTTATTTATTCATTTGTTCACTGCTGGTATTCAAAACTGTGAGAACAAAGCAAGACAGCCTTGTCACAGACATCCTAGAGAAATAATGGCCATTCAGTGGTCAGCTGATGCAAAATTCTGAGTTCTGGTAGTGCTGATTTAAATGGTATAAAATGTTAATTGTCCCATATGGGGAAATGTGTTTGGTGCAGTTGTAATTAAGAGGGCATTTTGTGAGATCCTGGATCTCTATACAGCACCTTAAAGGGGGAGGGGGAACATATGACCTTCTTCTAAAGCAACTTTATATTTTGTTTGTGGGCGTGATCAGTTACCATTGTTGCTTGGCTATCTTTAATTTATTTGTCCTGGTGTAGGGCTGCAAGAAAACTGATCTTGAGAAAAAGAGTGACTTGTTGCACAAGCTACCCTGTGATCTTGCCAGTTTTGGAGGGCAAAGTCACTTGTAAAATAGCTAAATGATATTTAGAGGGCTTATGATGCATGTGTTAAGTCCATTATTAGTGGTAGAAAACAATGGCAACAAGGAACATAGACAACAAAAGGATAATGCTGATGCACTCTATAAGCTAAGTAACTCTTCTTCAGATTCACGTTCTATTCTCTTTCAAAATCATGGGTGAAAACAAATTAGAGGTTAGCCCGCTGGAGTCCAGAGTTGCTCTATGAAGCCCGTGTGCAACCCCCACTCGTAGGTTCTCCCTTCACACCCCTCCCCTCCCCTCCCACCCCCCCGATGCACAGCCATGGCGACCCCTGGGTATAGGAAGCTGCCCCCGGTGTGGCTTTTGTCATTTTCTTGTGTTTTTTTCACTTTTTGAGCACCTTTTTGGAGCGCTTCAAAAAGAGAAAGTAAACAGGCACAACAGCGCCTGTGAGAGGGAGAGCAGAGGGAGCGCTCACTTCCCAGACTGCTCTACATATTCTGCCTGGGACTCTATAGTTCTGGCGGACCTGTGCACATGTGTAGGCTGCACGCACACTAACAGACGGGAGGCAGCTACACGGGCATGCATTTGCCCACCTTAGCCAGCATGTGCCCACCTTGTGGGCTCCACACTCTCTGCTGTCAGTGGGGGCTGCGGGGCTGAAGGGTGGTGGGTGCGGGCGAACATCTGGCAGCCACCTCATAGACGGGCAGCTGGCCACCCATCTGATGAGGGCTACTGTCCCATCTGTTAACAGTACACCCTATGGTGCACAGCTAGTGACTGTACCTTATGTATATGCAAACAGCTTTTAAGGCAATTTTTTCAATGGCAGAGGTGAGGAGACCTGTTTAAAAACTGATAGCATGATATGGTCCAGTTACATGAGCTGCATGCATTTCCATCTAAAAAACATGTTTGGAGAACATCAGGTTTTTAACTACTGCTTGCTTAAAGTAATGTCATTTCCCCCTCTATTTTTCCCCCCAGGATCTCTACAAGTCTGCCTTTCTTTACTTTGAAGGAATTTTTTACAATGATAAAAGACAGTCTGAGTGCAGGGATTTAAGCAGGTACAGTACCAACAAACCCAGATCATGGAAAGAAGAATCTCTTGAAACTTGACTAATTGTGGCTAACGTATGATGTTACTATGAGCAGGAATTCATATCTAGGCAGTGCCCAGACACCTCAGTCAGGGCTAAGTGTCCCGTTGTATTCAGTGTTGCTCTGATGGTCTGTAAACAGGTTAAACCCCCTTCAAAAGTCAGTGTTGTATATTGCCTCTGTTTTTGGATTATTATTATTTATTTATATAATGCCAGCAATGTGCCTGGCGCTGTACAGTTAGTTTTCTTCATTTCTCCTTCCCCTCCTTAAACTTTACTTCTTTTGTCATGTCCCCCAAAAGGAGAACAGAAATAATTTATCTCCCATATCTGTATCTAACTTTCCCTCCCTCAAGTAATAAGCTAGTGCTTCAGAAGATGTAAAAGTGCTTCTGCTATTGCAAATTAGTATTTGAATAGGACAAGGGATTGGCACCTAAACCCTTTCCTGGTCTAGTCTTTAAAACTTAATGTCCATCTAGAGAGACTGATATAGGGAACATCTCAAGGGGGGGGGGAAAGCAGGGGGCAGATCAGGAATTGGCAGATCAAAATTAATACATTTTGCTTCTGAGGCCAATAAACTCTTTTCTGCCCTTCGTGCATTTTTAACTAAAAGGACAAGAGCTGCTGTTGCCATAGCGTTTGATCATCAATGTAAGTTGGTTTGGCCCAAGTGGTGGTGACAGCACAGAGAAGAGGCGTCTCTGAGACCGTCACTTTTAAGATGTGGTCTACTGAGAAATTTTACAATACTGATTTAAACCATATTTATAAATAAACTACACTGCAGTGGAGCAGTATTTTAGTAATACATAAGTATTATCCATACCTTAAAGAGACAACATCCTGGAAATTTTATTTATTTTATTTTATTTAACTCATTTTATTACTCTGCCCCTCCTGCTCCTGGCAACTCGGGACGGCTTACACATAAAAACAATAAAACAAAAGCTAAAACAGCACAACAAAAGCAAAAAAATAGATCTCCCTTCCTCCTTCCCTAACCCACAACCCTCCATCCTAACGCCAAACGCCCAACAGAACAGCCAGGTCTTAGTCATACGCCGGAAGGAAGGGAAGTCTGGGGCCATCCTGGCTGCCACCGGGAGAGAATTCCACAGCTGAGGTGCGGCCACCGAGAACACCCTCTATGTAGTGGCCCTCTGGGCCACATGGGGGATCTCAAGGAGGGTGCTCCTGGCTGACCACAGGGGTCGCTTCAGAGCATGGAGAGTGAGGCGATCCTGTAGGTAAGTCTGGCCAAGGCCATATAGAGCTTTATAGGTTAACACCAACACCTTGAATCGGGCCCGGAAGTCTATCAGCAGCCAGCACAGAGCCTGGAGCACTGGTGTAATGTGCTCATGGCGGCCCAGTCCCATAAGGAGAAGGGCCACCACGTTCTGCACTAGCTGCAGTCTCTGGACCATCACCCTGGGTGCATAGAGCATGTTGCAATTGTCCAATCTTGAGTTAATGAAAGCATGAATGACGGTGGCCAGGTCGCTATCTGAAACGTGGTCGAAGCTGACGCACCAGTTGTAATCGGCAAAATGCGCTCCTTGCCACTGACCCCACCGGGAGAGCCATGCGGGTCGAGGAACACGCCCAGACTGCAAACCTGGGGAACCAGCAGAGGGCGAACCCCGTCAATGACAGGGACCATCACATCCACTGCCTTACCCACCATCATCACCTCCATCTTGTCAGGATTCAGCTTCAGTCAGCTCGCCGTCATCCAGTTCCCCACAGCCGCCAGACACCAGGTAAGCACTGAGACTGCCGAGTCTGGGTCAGATGAAAAAGAGAGGTAGAGTTGGGTGTCCTCAGCGTATTGATGACCCCGCACCCAATACCGTTTCATGACCTCCCCGAGTGGCTGCATATACGCGTTGAACAGGAGAGGGGACAAGATGGAACCTTGTGGGACACCACACATGAGGTCTTGGGGCGACGAAGAACAATACCCGAGCACCACACACACAGTTCTTTCGGCCAGGAAAGAGCGGAACCACTCAAGAACAATCTCACCCACCCCGGCTCAGTCCTGCAGGAAAGTCACCAACATCTCATGGTCAATGGTATCAAAAGCAACCGACAGATCTAACAGAATTAGCAGGGTCGAATTACCCTGGTCCAATTCGTGGTGGAGGACATCAACGAAAGCCACGAGTGCAGTCTCAGAGCCATAGTCTGAACGAAAGCTGGACTGCGAAGGATTCAGATAGCCGGTGCAGTTTTTATTTATTTTTATTTATTTAAAATTTATATCCCGCCCCTCCTGCCCAGAGGGCAGCCCGGGGTGGTGAACAACATTCAATAAAAATTTTTTTATTTTTTTTAAAAAACAATTTAAAAAACAATACAATGTGGGGAAACCCCTCACCCCCACCCTTACCCCTCACCAAAAGCCTGACGGAACAGCCAGGTCTTACATACAGGCCGAAACAGCAGGAGAGTGGAAGCCAACCGAGCCTCCTCCGGGAGCAAATTCCACAGCACGGGGCGGCCGCTGAAAAAGATCTAACATCGGTGGCCACCCGCCTCGCCTGGGGAACCTCCAAAAAGGCTCCCACAGACGATCTCAAGGGTCACACGGGCACATGGGGAGTGAGGCGGTCCCGCAAATAAGCAGGGCCCAGGCCGTGAAGGGCTTTAAAGGTTAAAACCAGCACCTTGAACCTGGCCCGGTTCTTTATAGGCAGCCAGTGCAGAGCCCGGAGCACTGGTGTCATGTGCTCCCTGCGACCCGCCCCCGTCAGGAGACGGGCCATGGCATTCTGCACCAGCTGCAACCTCCGGACCAGTTTCTCGGGCAGCCCCACGTAGAGCGCATTGCAGTAATCCAGCCTCGAGGTGATAAAGGCATGGATGACAGTGGCGAGGTCAGAGTCAGAGATACGGCCGAAGCCGCCGTACAAGATGTAAGTGCCGGAATGCACTCCCCGCCACGGCCACAACCTGAGATTCCAGGTTGAGCTGTGAATCGAGGAGCACACCCAGACTCCGCACTTGAGAGACCATGGGAGGGCAAACCCCACCCCCCCAGCAAGAGGAGATTCAACCACCCACAGGTCCCCCAAGCCCTCGCCCACCAACATCACCTCTGTCTTGTCAGGATTCAATTACAGATGGCTCGACCTCATCCAAGCCCCCACAGCTGGCAGACACTGGGAAAATAAGGAGACTGCATGACCTGGGTCGATGGAAAAGGAGAGGTAGATCTGAGTGTCATCAGTTGAGATGCTCCCGCAGCTGCTGGGCCTCAACCCACTCAATAACCTTCCATAAAAAGGGAAGGTTCGAGATCAGCCGATAACTGGCGAGGGAGTCAATGTCGAGTGATGGTTTTTTGAGCAGAGGCCGCACCACAGCCTCCTTGAGGCAGCCCAGCACTCTGCCCTCCCAAAGAGAAGCATTGGCCACCCCTGCCAGCAACAGCCCCAACGTCTCCCGGCTGGCTTTAACTAGCCAGGACGAGCAAAGGTCAAGTTCACAAAAGGTGGCCCGAACTGTCCCAAGAACATATCCCACCTTGGTGGGCGACAACCCACCAAAACTGATCCCACGAAACCAGACATGGTGGGGCTTCCACAACCTCTACTTCACCCATTGTATTAAGTGAAGCATCAAAGTTGTGAATCCGAGTAATTTTATCTGCAAAGTAATCAACAAACATGTCACAGTGGGTACTAGATGACTCCAATTCCAGATGGAGAGATGGTGGACCGACCAACTCCCTCACCACTCAGAAAAGCTCCGCTGGACAAGATTTAGCAGAGGCTATATGGACAGCAAAAAACTTTTTTGCTGCCTTTACAGCTACGGCATAGGCAGGTAAACTGGCTCTATGTCGCAATCTGTCGGCTTCAGCATGCGAGTGATGCTCCAACTGCCGCCCCTCGTGCTTTAACACCCCCAGGCCCTCAGCAAACCATGGCGGCCTGAGGAGCTGTTGCCGAGGGAATGGACACTGCGGAGCCGTCCGGTCGATGGCCTCCATCAGCAAGGTGTTCCATAAAGCCACGAAGTCATTGAGCTTGCGGCCATCAAGATCAGAGGGTAACTCCCCAAGAGCATTCTGGAACCATTGAGGTTCCATTAGTCTCCAGGGGCGAACCATCCAAATGGGTTCTACACCTCTCCCGGGGGCAGACGTGCTGGGAGACGTGCTCGCAGGAGGTAATGATCCGTCCATGACACAGGCTCTGCTGTCATCTCCTCCAATAATGGATCCCCCATCTCAAGCCCGGTGTAAAAAATCAGCACATTTTTTTGAAGGCATGGAGACCATGGGTTTTTGTGTGTGTGTGTGGGGATTTTTCATTTTTTCACTTGAGATAGTGTATTTATATATAATTTAATAAATAGCAAGCACTTAGAAAGTACTGCTAGGTTTATGTAATAAGTATAAACTATTTTATTTTTTAATGGCAAAGAACCTACTATTTATTTATTTTATTTATTTATTTTTAAACATTTGTTAGTCGCCCGCCATGCCTACGGCATCCCGGGGCGACGTACAATTCAATAAAACATTCATAAAAAATAACAATTTTTAAAAACCCCTAAAAAACCAACAATATAAACCAAAACAGGATGGGCAAATAAAATAAAAATAAAAGGTAGGGAAACGTTAAAACTCTAACCTACCCTCCCCCTCAAAGGCCTGGGCGAACAGTCAGGTTTTACAAGCCCGCCGGAATGTCAAAAGGCTCGGGGCCAGGCGAGCTTCCTCTGGGAGGGAATTCCAAAGAAGCGGTGTGGCCACCGAGAATGCCCTCTCCATTGTGGCCCTGCACTTGACACGGGGGACCTCCAAGAAGGCACCCTCGGCAGACCGAAGGAGCCGCTCTGGGATGCGGAGGGCGAGGCGGTCCCTGAGGTACGAGGGCCCAGACCATGAAGGGCCTTATAGATCAATACCAATACCTTGAACCTGGCTCGGCACGCTATTGGCAACCAGTGCAGAGTCCAGAGCACAGGTGTTATATACGCCCGACGACCCGTCCCCATCAGGAGCTGGGCCGCCGCATTTTGCACTAGCTGCAGCCTCCGGACCAGGAACAAGGGCAGCCCCACGTAGAGCGCATGACAGCAGTCCAGCCTCGAGATAACGAAGGCATGGATGAGGGAGGCCAAGTCCTGCCTGGAGATGTATGGTTGCAGCCTCCGACTAGATACAACTGGCGGAAGGCGGCGTTGGCCACCCCCTCCGCTTGTCGATCCAGGCAGAGATCTGAGTCCAAAGCCACCCCCAGACTCCGGCCCTGCTGGGCTATAGGAGGGCAAATCCTCCAAATCAGGGGGACCGACACCTCCCTTGCCTTCCCCACCACCATCACCTCCGTCTTATCGGTGTTGAGCTTCAGTCTGCTCTGCCGCATCTGCTCCGCCACGACCTCCAAACACTGGGATAACAACGAGACAGCAGGGTCTGGGTCAGCTGAAAAAGAGAGGTACAACTATCATCAGCATATTCGTGACATCGCACCCCAAACCCTCACGACCTCCCTCAAGGGCTGCATATATACATTAAATAATAAAGGAGACAGAATGGAAGGCGAGGGGGCAAGATGTTTCAGCTCCCAGCACTACCCGTTGGCTTCTCCCCGAGAGGAATGAGTGGAACCATTCAAGAACAGTCCCGTCCGGACCCCCCAGTTCTCGCAGCCGTCTCAACAGCAGCCCATGGTCCACGGTATCAAAAGCGGCCGAGAGATCTAGCAGGATAAGAATTGTAGAACATCCTGCATCCATCTCCCGGCGGAGATAGTCGACCAAAGCCACCAACGCCATCTCTGTGCCATAGCCGGGACGGAACCCAGATTGAAAAGGGTCCAGGAAACCGATGCCATCCAGATGTGCCTGGAGCTGGATTGCCACCGCCCATTCAGTAACCTTCCCTAAAAAGGAAGGTTAGTCTTTACTTGGAGATAAAGTTACAAACTAAAGTACTTAAGTGCTGTCAATGGGGAAAACTCAGTAGACCCAGGAACAGGGGTCCCTGCTTAAGTACATTTTTTATTTGTTAAAATATCTTGAAAATAGGAGAAAAATATGTTGAAAATAGGAACATTTAATATTGTTGACATGTAAACAAAAAGAAGATAATACCCATATGGATCAGAAAGAGGATATAACACAGAGACCTGTTATAATGCAGATTTAGAAGAAATGTTGGTAGAGAAAAACCTAAAAAAATAAAATAAAACAAAACTTATTCCTGTATTTAACAGGTTAATAATGTCCGACTGTACATTTTAATATTTCCCATAAGTCTCAATGTTTCCTTTTCAGGCCACAGAAGGAAAAAAAACCTCCCCACCTCCCCCAAGTTTCTATTTCCCCCCCAGACATTCACATCTCTCTATCCCTGCTCTTAGGCATTTACAGCCTGTGATAAAGACCCCAGTTCCTTATCCTTGTATTGTTCCCTGTGAAAGGCAAAGAAGACTTTTCACCACCTGTGCACTTTTCTGATTATTTGTCCTGGTTCAGCAGCCACCCACATTAAACTGGTTAAAGTGGCATTTGTTTAGCTAGAAGTTGATCAGAACAAAACCTACTAAACTGATTTAAAAGGAGTGTTAAAATGGATTAACAGAAAATTGTGCGCGGTCAGTGGCTTTCTTACAGTTATTTTGGAGGGCTTAATCTGATAAAGAACCCACTATACTTCAGGCCAAAGTAAATTGTTGCCCAAGGAGAAATAAAATAATGGTTAACAGCATAGTACTATTTATCTGGAATAGGTGCATAACTCTCTCATAAATGATAAGTTTCTAGTAAAGAAATATTGATGCTGTGGTTGTAAATATTTCAGGACAATTATTGAGTGGTCAGAATCTCGTGACAGAGGCTACAAAAACCTTCAGACTGCTAAAATGGAGGACTACACCTTTAATGACTTGTCCATCAAAGTTGGTTTTCCATACCTGTACTGTCACCAAGGAGATTGCGAACACCTTATCATCATCACAGATATAAGGTAATTTGCAATCATTAAGGAATTTCTCACCTGGAAGAAGAGAGGAATAGGTTTATTGGTAGCTGCCTAAATGAGCTCCTCCTTTTTTCCCTTCAAGAGTAAATAACTGGGCAGCAAATAACAAAAGCTAAATTCATTTTACGAAGCTCCAGCTGTTTAACATTTTCTTGTTTCTGCTTCATTAAGCCTATTTTACACCGGAAAGTCATATAGAACAAGTTGTGCTATTGCATGACATTAATTTAGATAAACCAAAGGAACTGAAAAGGCAGACATAAGCAGAGAGATGTCAGGTTTAAAATATGGGACTACTACACTAGCAGTATGTTAAGCATTTGATTGAATTAGATGCATGCCTAGATTGAATTAGATGGGTTTCATGAAGCCTGGGCAGTCATTCTGAGTCCTGGGGTGCAATCTTCATCTGCCACTAGCAGCTATGCTTGCATAACGGCTATGTGAGCAGGGAGTTCGTAAAAATGCAGTTTGTAAAAATGATCCCAACACAGATAAAAGGCTCCCATGAGACTTGTATTGACAAAAAACTAGTGACGCTTGCAGAGCCCTTTCACAAGCAGGGAGGGGTGCTTGTTTTTGAAATAAATGTCACAAGTGCAGAAGCAGCTGCCATTTAAGGACTTGGGGCATTTCGCAAGTATTTCTGGCCACTCATAAAATGCACGCATATCTGCCAGTGGACAGATGAGATTTATGCCTATGGAGTGCTTATGTACTTAATGCTGCATCTTCTCTCCTGCTGAACCCGACTTCTGAGTGCTTAATAATCTTTATGGGTACTGGAATTATTTGTACAGTGTTTCTATATTAGCATATTTTATGCAAAGCAGTTTTAGCAACAAGTTTTTATTCTGTCTGCAGCTATCCTTCTGCACACGCACACACATCTCTGCCCTGGAACAGTCAGAGCAGAATCCTCACCATGATTAGTGCTAGCACTTAACATCCTGTTGAACTAGGAATCCTATTCGCTGGCACTAATCATCCTGACGATTTTGCTGTTGGCCTTGCCTCCCATCATGATCCTGGTACTAGATTAGCCCATATCCTCACTTCTTACCTCCCTGCTCCCTTTTGCCTTTCATTCAGAGCCTGAACCTGCTCAGTACTTAGCACCTCCTTTATAATGACAGTACACCGTGCCTTTTCTGGAATAATCAGCATTTTCATGTTGACACAGTAAACTTCTAACAAGAACCAGCTTTTCCACTGAGTGATTATGAACATTTATAATGGGTTGTCACCAGTCTGAATGTCTTTTTGCTTGCTCATGCATTCTGTGATTTGTCTTTGTTGAACACTGGGCTCTAAATCTTAGGGTGTTAACAAATGACTTCATAGCCCACTGGAGTCAGTTTGGTGTGTGCAGACCCCACTCACATGTTTAGTTTGTAGAGCCTAATGAAACAAGCAGCCCCCTGCATGTAGTTCTTGTGTGTTCATGCAACCTCCACTCACAGGTTTAGTGGGACTAGCCTAAAAAACATGCAGGGGCTTTTCCCTTCCATACTCCCCTCCCTTCTCCGTATCCCACCCCATGCTATGACTCTCAGCCGTGACTAACCATGGGAAGATGAAGCCGGCCCAGCTGTTTCTTCTGGGATATCACTCTGAATGGCGTTCCAGCCTCTGCTATCCCTGCCCACTTGCAGGTACCTACGTGGGCTAATACCTGCAATCACCTGCCAATTGAAACTAACCTTTTGCTAGGCACCTAATGCAGAGTTTATCGGGCATATTGCATACTTTATTGTGCGCTTATAGTGAAAAGTGGGAAACCCCCCCCCCCCCCATAAAATTGAAATCAAAAGCAATTGGTCTCTCTCACATCCGTGGTACACAGTGAGGTACTGGCATGAAGCAGCATACACTTTTATTGGGGTCTCGCCATCCTTGGTATTGGAAATCCTCTGACTGTGAATAAAGCCCTGTCAATATGTGCCTCTTACACCCTCTCTCTATCATACATCCTGCATCACCATACAGTGCAGGCAGAACAGTGATGAGAAACAATGGATGTAAACCGACAGCAGCTCTGGATTTGCCCACGAATGCCCCTGTCACCCCTGGGTTTAACGGTCCGTGTGAAGGGCACCCACTAGCAGGTTGGGGCTGCTCTGTGGCAGCCCAGCATGGTGTGTTCTGCAAGATCCAGGAGCATGTTGCACAGAGCAGGCTGGTCACACCCAGGGGAATGGCCAGATGCGACGTGGCTGCCTGTTTTGGGGTGGGGGGGACCTGCAGAGCACCTCTGCACCTGACCAACTGCTGCTGCATTCAGCATGGCTGAGTTGTAGCAACCGCTTAGAATCTCACTAGAGCAACCCATGGTTGTGGGGGCACAGCGCCACTGCCCCATATGATGTGGCCCTGGTCGGAGCTAGTAAGTGGCAGCTGTGGGGGTAGGCCCACGGAGCAGCTTTAGCGATCTCCCTGTCTGTCGGATATCAAATTTCAAATTTATTCCAGGGACGTGACCATTGGTCATGGACGGTCCACTAACCAACAGTTTGAACAGAACAAAGAGAAATGAAATAATACAGAACAGTAAAACACAATACAAATATAATATAGTTAAAAATACAAAATAAGGGGACCCGCTCACCACCAAATATAGACTCTCCAGAGATCCTAGAGTAAATATGCAAGCTAAAAATTAAACACCCAATGGCAAAGAAGGTTCAGCCACTGTTATAGACAGCCTTACTTCTGGCATTGCAAAAACCTTGAGAAAACACTTGCTCTCATTTGGCTCCCGCTCTCATGTCTTCTGGGGCTCTCACAGTTCCATTCTGCAGAACCTGGAACTGTAGCGTGGTTGTGCGTTGTCTGCTGAGCCAATAGACTGACTCCAAGGATGGGTCTGCCAGTTCTCTCTGCACGTCAGGCCTTGCCCAAAAATAGGCAATGGCCAGCATGTTTGTGACTTCCCCAATTTCTCCGCTTCCGGGACTCTGGCCAGCCACAGCACCCGCATTTAAAATCTATTTGGCTTTGTAGGGCAATCAACCCATTGCCATGAGGTTCTGTGGCATTATGACCCCTCATCCTTGTTCCAAGCAAAAACTGTTACTTTCAAAGATAAGAAATTATCGGTGCTTTCATCTGCCGCCATGAATTGCACCGGGCTGTGGCAGAAGCCATTGCCACCGAACAAACATTATGGTGGCCAAGGTGGGGAGACCACCTCAGCTCCGGAGTACGTGCAGCGTCCCGCCCCCTGGCTGACAGGCAGTTGTGGTAGCCAATGAGGGCCGCCATGGCACCTGGCCCCTGCCGCCACTCCATACAGCAGTAAGTAAAGCAGGCTATCAGGCATGATAGCCTGCTTTATTCCAGGTCTGGTGACTGGCTTCCAACTGTGGTGGAGTTTAACCTGGACTGTGACTCAGGGATTTCCCTGAGTCACAGCCAGGGCTAAGCTCCACCACGGTTGAGAGCCAGACCATGGTAACCTCTTGTGGCTGCTTTCAAAGGTGACGGAAGCACCTGGATTAATCTGCACTAAAGCAAATTAACCCATGCCACCATCACATCTGAAAAATTAGTAACTTTCAACCAATGGGCAATAGTGTCCCAGCCCTGCTCCCACCTGAAGGACGCCGGAATGAATACCTGGCCTGTGCGGCTGCTGGAGCAGTTTGCTATGGTGGGATCCCAGCACAATGCAGTTCTCCTGCAATCGCTGTAGAGGAGTGAAGAAGATAGAGAAATCAACCACTGCTCTTCACGTCATTTCTCCCCCCCTCCCCCATGTTGTTTTGGCTTCTGCCCTCACCAGCCTACCATCCTGCCCATGGGCTTACCATGGTGCCTTCCCATCTGCTCCTGTGTGTACTGTTCCCATCCTGTGGAGCGCTTTCCTGGTAATTTTCCTGCTCCTCCTCTGCATTCTCCTGGTCACCTGGTAGCACAGTAAACAATAAAAGAAACATAATTAAATAACAATAAACAGAAGCCTTTATCATGCAGCTGCATAAATGCGTGCACGCACCCACACCCTGATGCATTAACTTACCATTTTCCTCCACTGCTGCCTCTATATAGGAGGCATCCAGGTCCTCCGTGCCCTCAACCAGAACTTGGGTAGCTCCTTGAAAATGGGCTGGCTCTTAAGCTGGTGGGGATATGCTGCGAGAGTCATGGTGTCCGTGTCTGCATTGACGCGTGCTGACTCCAGAGCAGGTATGGGCAAGGAGGAATGTTGGCCAGCGGTTGTGGCTTCCATGGTGGGAGCAGATTCAGAAGCAGGCAATGAGGGAGCCATATCCACCCACTTCTGACTCCTTGCAAAGGTGCAAGTCATAGAAGCGGGATGCAAGAATGGCTCCATCCACATAGAGGAACTGGTGAAAGAGCTAGTTGATGTTTTGCTCCCGCGGCCGGAGGCAAAGTTGTCCCAGATCCCTTTGTATCCACATCTCAAGTCCTTGGCCCACTGCCAGCACTGGTTCATGTCCTATGTGTAGCCTTGCTGTGCCATTTGTGCCAAGATCTCTTGGAATGCGGTCTCATTCCTGTAGCACTTCACCAGGGCATATTGGACCTTTTGTTCCCCCCATAGAGCTATGAAGGTCTCTTCCTTGGTCCAGGGAATGTGGATCAGTAGACAGTGTGACTGCGATTTGGCAGTGGTGGTAGCCGTGCTGGTTGTTACTTGGCTGTTAGTTTGAGCCATCGCCTGGCGATGGTAATTCTCTGCAAGTCGTTCCAGAGAATGTAACGATTGGGAAAGAGCAAGCACTGGGCATGCATTGCCAACCAGGAAGAGCTGGGAGAACACATGTTTGAAATGCGATGGGCTTTTTAGGCAGATGTTACATGCTTGCCAGTGAGAGTGGAGAGAGGGGCCAGAAGCGGTCACTCGGTAGAATACGTTAGGCTTTTCACCCAAAACTCTATGGTCCTGGCAGACCTGTCCGCGCAGAGGCTGTATGCAACCTAATTGATGGGATGCAGACGTGGGTGTGCATTGGCACACATTAGCCCGCATTTGACCACACAGCGGACTCCGTATGTTCTGGGACCCTGCCGTGAGTGGGGGCAGAGTGTCTTGTGAGGGGTGGCCACCTAGCTGGTGGGGCAAACACCTAATAAATAGGCAGGTGGACACTCACCTGATGTGGGCTACCATCTTGTTTGTGAACACCCAGGGACACGGTGTTGTAACTTGATAATGTAGGTGCTCAAGAACAATAAAATGTTGTGATGTAGCTAAGCCTTTCTTACTTCTCTGTGTAAGGCTTGTTCATCAAGATGACTGCCTGGACAGGACACTCTATCCCTTATCAATCAAGAAACATTGGCTATGGACCAGAAAATGCTTCGTCTGCAAAATGTATACAGCTAGGTGAGTACTCAAATGCATGTGCCCTGTTGATATAGTGTTACTTTATGTTATCCCCATACTCAGATCTGTGAAACCAGTCAATTTACCTACTTGTCAACTTGTCTGGTTTTTTTGGAAAGTGTCCTTTAGGCTCTGTTGTGCAGAAAAAGCACTGTGCACCAAAATTTGCATTCTGTTCATTGGGGTTTAGGAAAAGTCCTTCTGTACATACCGTATAAACTCTTGGAAGCAGGGGGAAATGAGCTAGTGCTAAAGGTTAGCAGTGTTTCACAGATCTTTGGCTGGGTTGTTTCTAAACCAAGTTTAATCTGGCAGAACAACCACTGCCCTTCATGCTGGGACAGCCCTTTCTGTCAGTGAAGTCTCCTTGAGGCCATCCATAGTGGCTCTAATCCATATTCTATCTAATCCGCTTCCTTAAAGGGAAGTGCAGCCAAAGGGTCAGTGGTGGCATATGAAAAGGTGGGGAATACATTACTAGAGGTAATTAGACTACATTGCATTGAACTCTGGATTAAGCACTAAGATTAAAGGGGGAGGTGTTGAGTGAAGGCTGGCCAGAGCCTCTGGTTGGACACCCTGCATGTTCTAATCTGTGCTAGACAGTGCCTTTTAGTACATGTGTACGTGCTAGTGTTTCCTAGGACTACTGATTTACTATCCTGGGGATTATTGCACAGATGCAGCTTCACAGACTTGCTCTTTAGTGTAAACCTGTAGCATACAATTCAGGAATATTGTGTATATAATTAACTCTCGCTATTTTGACTATCCTAGCAAAGCTCTGTGTGTGTGGTTGTACTACAGCACGAGCCTTGGGCTCGAATGGAGCATCTAAGTACTTTAAGAACACAAATAATTGGTTTCCAGTTTTCCCTTTCTCATGCTGACGTTTGCTTTGGAGACCACTTCACCTCCAGTTGGAAGAAGTAGAACAGCACCTTTCTAGTGAATTTTCTCTCTCTCGTCTGCCATGTTCAGACCTGCCCTTAAAAAGAACAGTTTCGTTTGTGCGTTTGTTTTAATACCTCCAGAAATAACCAGACTCTTATCAAAAGTAATGGGAGCTCTAATGGAAATTACCATTTAACTGGTGGCAGAAAGTAAGAGGATTTAGATCAAATGTGCAGGGAAGAACTAGATTTTGAAGTGTTAATGCAAAGGAATCTGAACTTACTTGTCTAACTAACAGCTCTTGCCCCATTCAGTTGGTTTCCAGTTGTCTGATATTGCTTGGTTTTTAACCCACTCTGTTTGGGGAGTCTGGAATCTGCTACATCTAAAATTGCCTCTTCTCCACCACCCTCTTCATATGTATGAACGTAACTTCTGTTGCCAGGTAGTAGGGAGGCGTTTGGGGTTATTAATGATGATTAATAAGTGTGCAAAGAGCATCACAGAAACACATAAAGTGCAGAGTCCCTTCTCCTCATATGCTCTGCATCCTCCTCCTGCTGGGTAGTTCCACCGTTGACCGCCAGGAAGCAGATTAACTTTTTTCTCTCACTGCGCCTGCGTCACGGGGCTACCCAGCTCCAGAGCCAGTCCGTCGTCTGCCTCCAGACCGTTGGGAGGCTCTTTGGATCCTCAGGTCCCTAAAAGAGAGAAGGAAGAATTGATTAATAGGCTAGGGGTGAGAAATAGAAAATAGGAGAAGGAAGCCTTCAGAAGAGGCTTCGGCGAGGCAATTGGGGAGGCGATCCCGGACGCTGTCGCGGGATCGCCAGGCCAGGCCGGAAAGATCTTTGATCCCCGCCAGCTCCTTTGCACGTCGCCAGAGAGCAGGGGAGGCCGCATCTAATTCCCGGTTAGCGGGGTTTGTCTGCCGCGGCGCTCCCCCTGCCTTCGGACAGGACCAGCCCCGCTTGGTTCTGCCGCTATTAGCCCGAGCCTCAGACATTCAGGCTCATGAGCGCTACGGACAGCAGCGCTATGCCCCCCCACTCCCGTGGGTGGAACAGAGGCAGCGTGCTCTGAGGAAGGGGCACAGGAGGCGCAGGTTTCCTCGCTATCCTCCATTGCCCAGACTATGGGGGAAATTATGGTGTCGCTCAGGGAGCTGACCCAAACAAAAAAGAGCGGGAAAAGGAAGAGAGGTTCCCCCGCGAAGGGCCCCTCTCCCAAGGCTCTGAGAGCAGGAAAACCCAGGCTGGGGAAAAAGCAAAGCGCCCACCAGGGGGAGCCAACCTCCATATTTTGCATTCTCCTCAGGGCTCTGAGGAGGAAGATTCCCAGGGAGAGTGTAGGCAGGCACTCAAATCCCAGGCCGTAGCCCCCTCAGACTCTGATTCAGAATCCTCACAGGGGAGTTCAGACCTAGAGGAGGGGGAATGCTCAGAACCCTCCACGGACCCTAGGGAGAGAGACAGGCAGTTCCCTAGCCACTATAGGGAGGAATTGCTGGGGTAGGTGATTAAAACCGTCCAACTTAGGAGAGACCTTCTAAGGAGGAATCTTTTGATTCGCAGGAAGAAGAGACTAGGGACTATATCCCCACAGTTCACGGCAGTGACCAGGGTTTGCCCTTAGATAAGGCCTTCAAGAGAATAGTCTTGGAGGAATGGAAGCATCCTGATAAGGCTCATAAGATGACCAGGTCACAGGACTCTGTACTCCTTTCTAGGAGAAAAGAACCCATATTCAAGAGCCCCAAAATTGATGCGGCTGCAGCTTCTTTAGCTTGCCAGACGGTGTTCCCTACTGAAGGGGATTGTCACCCCCGGGACACCACTGATAGGGGAGTGGACTCAGCCCTCAGAAGGGCAGTTGATTCCACTGCAGCCTCTCTCAAGATCAACATAGTAGCCTCATATGTGTCCAGAGCCCTACTAGCCTGGATGCAGGAGGCCCAAAATCCTGAGTTGTCAGAGAGGAAGGCACAAAAGCTGTCCTCCCGTATTTGCATGGCTACTGCCTTTTTAGCAGATGCAACTACGGATGCCTTAACTTGGTCCACTAGGGCTATGGCTAACGACATTGTGGCCAGGCGCCGGGTCTGGTTACACTCGTGGCAAGGGGATGCCACAGCAAAGAACCTTCTTACCTCTGCTCCTTACGGAGGCTCCAAGCTCTTTGGAGTCTGCCTCGAAAAGGTGTTGGAAAGGCTAACACCAAAGGCAAACCAAAAACCCTCCAACAGGTAGCTCCAAAAAGGTTTTTTTTTCGAGCCCACTCCTTTAGATTTAGGGGTTTCGGTGGTACCTCAAGAAGATCTCACAGTCAGGGCCACAGAGAGTTTTCAAACAACTTTGCCTTTCGAGGAAGGGGGTTCAGACCAGGCAGACCTGATAAGCAGAGACCAAGGGGGTTTGGCCCCGCCCAGACTAAACAGGACGCCTGACTATGCCTCTTCGGAGGTAGGGGGCAGACTCCAGCTCTTCAGAGCAGCATGGGAGGCCTCAGTGGCGGACACCTGGGTCATTTCTTGCGTAGCGGAAGGTTACCAGATAGAGCTGGAGCATTCTCCCAGGCAAAGATTCATAGCCTCCCCAGTCTCCAAGGACGCTCAAAAACACCTAGCTCTAACGAGCGAGATTCAGAGACTAGAGGGCATCTGAGCAATAGAAAGAGTACTGGAACACGAATGTTTCTCAGGAATTTATTCCATGCTATTCCTGGTCTCCAAAAAACTTGCAAAATAGAGAGCGGTCCTGGACCTCAAAGCGCTGAACAGACACGTGAGAAGACGCAGATTCAAAATGGAGACAGCAGCATCAGTGTGCCAGAGCCTACAGAAGGGAGATTGGATGGCGGCCGTAGATCTCCGGGAGGCTTACCTGCATGTTCCAATTTGGAGGCCTCACAAGAAATGCTCAGATTCGTCTACAACGGGGAACACTGGCAGTTCAGGGCACTTCCCTTCGGACTGTCCTCGGCCCCCAGGGCATTCACAAAGATCTTGGCCCCGCTGGTGGCCAACCTTTGCAGCAAGGGGACCCATATATATGCTTACCTAGACGACCTTCTGATCAGGAGCAACTCACCCAACAGAGTGAAAGAACACCTGGACAAAACCATCCGTTACTTAGAGATGCACGGCTTCCTAATAAACAGGGAGAAGAGTCATCTTGTACCAACCCAACAATTGGAACATCTGGGTATCCTAATAGATACCTTCTCAGACCACGCATTCGTCCCTCCTGAGAGAAGGGAGAAGATAGAGACTAATCCGCCTGCTCAAACTACGCAAGCGCATGAGACTCAAGCTTTTAGCGAGGCTGTTGGGGCTCCTTATATCGTGCATAGGACAGGTGACATGGGGACGCTTCAACCTACGTCCCTTGTAGAGGCAGCTAAGAGGTTTCCAGAGAGAGCTCACTATCGGGCTCAATCCGTGGGTCCCCATCTCCCAGGATTTAAAAGACTCGATGTCCTGGTGGTTAAGGCCAGAAACCTTTGATGAGGGAGTGCCCCTCACAGAGCCAACAAAAGCGGTGCTAACTACCGATGCCAACCTTCTGGGCTCGGGAGGTCACTCAGGGTCACACACGGCACAGGGATTCTGGTCAGGGATAGATGCGACGAGAAGGATTAACTACCTCGAGCTGAAAGCCATCTACCTCGCAGCCCAGCATCTCTACCCGACATTTGCCTCTCGACACCTCCTGGTGTATACAGACAATGTGACAGCAAAAGCCTATATCAATCACCAGGGGGGATCGAGATCAAAGGAGTTGCATCGGGAGGCGATCAGACTGTTCACCTGGGTTCAATCGCACCTGGCATCCCTGAAGGCACTTCACATCAGAGGTCAAGACAACACGCAGGCCGACTGGCTGAGCTGCCAGACCCTCGATCCGCACAAGTGGTCTCTGAGCAGATCCGTCTTCCAACAGTTGGTAGCGTGGGTCGAACTACCTCTAATGGATGTTTGCCACCAGGGCGAATGCGCAGGTTCCCCGCTTCATGCCTCGATCTCGGTGCAGAGAGACGGAAGGGACCGATGCACTAAACTGTCCCTGGCCCAAGGGCCTCTTATACGCTTTCCCCCCCTTTCCATTAATTCAGAAGACGATTTCCAAGTCAATCAGAGAACAGGCGCAACTTCTCTTGATAATGCCATGGTGACCCAGGAGACCATGGTTCTCAGAGCTGATCGAACGCAGCCAGGCCAAATATCGCAGGTTGCTTCTCATTCCAGACCTGCTCACCCAGGGTCTGGTATGCTGCACAGAAACACAGATGCTAAAACTGACAGCCTGGCACTTGAGCGCTTAGCACTAAGGGTGTAAGGCTACTCGGAGGCGGTGCTGAACACAATCCAGCTATCTAGGAGAGCCGCCACCAGAAGAAGCTACCAAGCCACCTGGAAGACGTTCACTTCTTGGTCGTTACAACAAGATCAGGACCCTACCAGAGCAGGAGTCTCTCAGGTCCTAGAGTTCCTACAGCTAGGGCTGGATAAGGGGCTCAGGGCTAACACCCTGACCAGACAGGCAGCGGCCATAGATTCTGTTCTTAGGGCAGTTTCTAACAGAATAGTCTCACCCCACAAGAATATTAGGAGATTTCTCTGAGCAGCCAGAAACTTAGCTCCCCCCGTAGTGCATAGGATGCCCTCCTGGGATCTCAACCCAGTTCTAGAGTCCCTTACCAAGCCCCCCTTTGAGCCTTTGAAACATGTCACTATACTTTGATTCGGATTTTTCTCATAGCAGTTACATCAGCGAGGTGTGTCTCGGAGCTTGGTGCCCTGTCCATGGAAGACAACTTTTGTATTTTCCACAGGGATTCAGTGACCCTGAGGTTGGATGAGGCTTTCCAGCCAAAGATTAATTCCCTTTTCCATAGGATGCAGGAAGTCATTCTACCATCGCTCTGCCCCAGACCGGTTCATCCGAAAGAAAAGTCCTGGCATACGCTAGATGTCCGGAGGGCACTTAAAGTTTATCTAGCCAGGACTAGGGGGTTCAGGCAGTCCATGGCCTTGTTCGTAAACATCAGACCGGGTCATCAGGGGCGTAAGGCTTCTAAAACCTTAATATATAAATGGGTGAAGCAGGGAAATGTAGAGGCATACAAGGCAAAGGGTAGAGTGCCTCCCCTGCAGATTTGGGCACACTCGGTGCGCAGCGCTGCCACTACATATGCCTTTAAGGCAAGGGCCTTTTACGAGGAAATTTGCAGGGCAGCCACTTGGACTTCTGTACACACCTTTGTCAAACATTGTAAGATTAATGTTTTTCGATCAACAGAGGCTGCCTTTGGCAGAAGGGTGCTGCAGGCGGTACTGGACTCTCCCAGTGCTGCTGGCTGCCACCCTTGAGCTTGGTCTTAATGCTTGGGTACGTCCCAGCAGGAGGAGGATGCAGAGCTATGAGGAGAAAGGAGAATGGATAACCTACTTTTGGTGAATTCCTTTCTCTCATATGCTCTGCATACTCCTCCGACCCTCCCTGCCAAGTAGCATAAATAGTAGCAGGGGGTGTGGGACCAGGTATGTTTCTTAGGTTGTTTTCTAGTTTAGAGGTCCTAGCACAAGGACTAAAACAGTTATCAGTTATTTGGGGTTTTTCACCCAGTTAAGTTTAAGGGAAAAGGGTATCCATCCTCTTACCATTGATCCTAGATTATTTACGAAAGGGAAGTTTAGATTTTTTCAGCTTGCAAATGGACTGGCTGTGGAGCCGGGTAGCCCCATGATGCAGGCGCAGTGAGAGAAAAAAGTTCATCTGCCTCCTGGCGATCAACGGTGGAACTACCCAGCAGGAGGAGTATGCAGAGCATATGAGAGAAAGGAATTCACCAAAGGTAGGTTACCAATTCTCCTTTCTCCGTTGTGCTGTGGGGATGAGTTTTTGGACAAGTCTGAAATTTGACAGGGTGGTGACTTGGGAAACAAGCTTTGAGAGATTGTTCCAAGCACAGGGCAACATGGAGGAAGGTTGGAGATGGCAGTGATAAGAGACTTGATTATTGTTCAACCTTTGCTACATAACCAGGAGCTACTTGTAGCTGGACATTAAAATTGGCAACATTCATTCTAACGCAAAACACCTATTTTGAAACCTGCAGGTGGGTGACCAATGAAGATACTCTCGCTCCACAGGACCCCAGTCTTTTTTGTGATGCCTGTTTCCGAATGCTCCATTATGATGCAGAAGGCAATAAGTTGGGAGAGTTCCTTGCTTACCCTTATGTTGACCCAGGAATTTTCAATTAAGGTTTCGATGTGGATGAAATATTTGAATGGGATTGGTGAACCTGCTGGAGTGGCTCTTGGGTCATGCTGAAATGCTGCTGCTGTGGTTTGTCAGTTCCTTGTTCAGAGGGCACTAATTGTGAATGATATTGGGTTTTTTTTATTAGTAATCAGGCAAGGGAGATTTTGGTTTTACAGCTCCTGCTAACGCTGGGGGAAAGACATCCTCAGCTGCTTAATCTTTTAAATTTAAATGCCAAGAGGTACTATTAGGTTGTGATGTGTTCCAAATCTGGGAAGTATCTGCAGTACAAGTAGATTTAAGATTAAAGACTTCTTAATCCAAAACTTGAAGACCTGCATGTCTAAAGGTAAGGTTCTAAATGAAAGCCAGAGGTGCTTAGCATCTTTTGCAGTTATCAACTTCAAAAGGGCTAATGAGATGCTATTTACAGGCACCTGAACATGACTATTTTGGCTATGATGTGTCTACACAAAAACGGATGACCTGTATTAACCCCAACTCAGTCAAGAGGATAGACAATACACCCTAGAATCAAATCCCATCAGTCACAGTGCCAATTAGTTTCTGAAACTTTTTTTCCAGTAACTGCTGCTTGATGTTAATTGCAATTAATTTTCTTTTCAGTTTTCTCTCTGTGAGAGAATAGACATTTGCAAGGAGTAAAGTATGTGACGCTGAGTAACATACTATGCCCTGCGTTTTAAATTTTTTTTTTTTTTTTAATTATTATTTATTTTATTTCCCCCCAAGTCTTATTAGTAATCAGGAAAGGGAGATTTTGGTTTTACAGCCCCTGCTACCACTGGGGAAAAAACATCCTCAGCTGCAGGTGGGTGACCAATGAAGATACTCTCGCTCCACAGGACCACAGTCTTTTTTGTGATGTCTAGTTCCGAAGTCTCCTTTATGATGCAGAAGGCAATAAATTGGGAGAGTTCCTTGCTTACCCTTATGTTAACCCAGGAATTATGTTCCTTATGTAATATAAAGAAATTCATAGTGGGCATTATTAGTTGGACATGCAACTTTTATTTTTAGTTTCGTGTGGCATCTCTTTATTGAAATGTATAAAACTCCATGGTATCATTAATATCTCCTACAGTTTATTCTTACTTAGTATTATGGAAAAGCATTTGAACTTGTGACTGTTTTCATCTTCCAGAAATACTAGATCTAAGGTTTTGTTTCTTAAATAATCAGGCATTCTACTTCATCAAAGCAGATCTCTTCTGAATACTAAGGGAAATAGTGTGAACTACTAAGATTCCTAATGTACTTTTCAAAAACAATGGTGGTATTAAATAAAAAAAATGGTTTAACTATAGAAAGTGTCTTTTTTCCCCCCACCCCCTTTGAAAGCTACAGAGCACACTTCATGTTTAAGGGAAAATATTAATACTTTCAGACATGATAATTACCACCCAGCTGTAGTACTTTGACTTTGCCTCAGGTTTACTGTGGACCACATCCTAGATCTCTTCAGATGACTTTAAAAAATGCTACCGTTGACTTGCTGTGCTGTCACCACTGGTGTCTGTGTGTAATGGTTATGACCTCTGAATGCAGCCTTAATCAGATTTACTTTGCATGGCGTAAAGGTAATTCTGTGTTTTATGGATAAAAGATTATCTAATAGGAATCTCTTTGTCAGGTTCTTCTACCTTACACATCACTCGGATATCTGAGTGACTTTCAGTGGTGCATTGTTTTGGGACAATCCACTGCCCTATGTGGCTTTTTCTCCCTTCTCTTCCTGGGAAGTAAGCCCTCTGTAGATCTTAATTTTATGACACCTAGGGAAAGGCCTGCCGACTGGGCTACAGCAAGCTGTCGTGTGGTAGCCTGCCGTTCTCTGCCCGGTCCAGAGTGGCCCCTGTGCCAGGCGTTGTGGGAGGGAGGCGGGCTGCTGTGTGCAGTGTGAGGGTTGTGCGGTGCTCTGCCCCCGCCCCCCTCTGGCCTGGCCACATGAAAGTTTGTTCTAGGGCGGACCCAATCCGCACCCCAGTCTTGATTGTGGTGTAATGATGGACTGCTGCCATTGCATATGTTTTCACCCACTGTGATTCACATTGTGTTGTGTTGTACAACCTGCCCGACAGGCCCATAACAGGGGTTGGCTGATATAAGCATGGGCCTTTTAAATACTCTAATCTTGCATCTGTCTGCTTGTTGGGTCAGGTCTCTTTCTGCTACTGTTAATAATGCTGCTACTTTCACCCGGGAGGAGGGGTGCACAGGCCAGGATCCCATCTGCTGCTTCTGGATACAGGAGGGCCAGACCCCCTCTCTCCTGCTATCAGAGAGGAGGGAAGCCTGAGTCAAGCTTGCCAAGGTGAAGGGTAGGGAGAAAATGGGGATGAATTTGACACAGAGTGGGGCTGCTGTTTGTTTGTGGCTGTTTTGGAGTGGGAGCTGCTGCACTTTTTATTTTTGGTTGATTTGATTTTAGGGGCAGTGTATCAGGTTTTTTAGGGGGAGGAGGGTAGGCGGAAAACTGGGTTTATGGGGTTTGTGTGTGCTTTGCAGCCAAAATCTGTTGCAACTGAATGCTGAGAAGTAAACTTACATGATTAAGTTTGTATAATTTTGCAAAGAAAATTATATAAACTTTTGTTTTCTGTTCATGGTGAACTTGCAGAATTTGGCTTTGCTGGTTGCAGAATTTTGGATGTTTCTGGTGTGGTAAATGCAGGTCTCTGACCTTTGTCTAGAAATCTTATATTTGACTGAAAAGCTAACTTAAGATGCAAGATACTTAATGGCAAATAACATTTAAAGGCAAAAGTCAAATACATATCATCAAATCAGTTGATTAATTGGGCTTCATCACATCAAATAAGCCACAAATCCTTTTAGAAACTATTTCATAATTCAGAAAGGCAAATTAAGAGGGCATTGAGAGATGCAGTTAAGGGGATAGGTCATAATCAGGGACCCATGTTCACTGCATTTTCCCCATTGGTGGTAATGCAGGAAACAGAACCTGAGTCTCTGCTCCCACATGAAGCCTGAAATAGGGCAGCAGATTTCATGTTGTCAAAGGTGCCTGTTTAAACTAGTCAATGGCAATGAGAGAGTAAAACTTCCTTTTTCCTCAATGATGTTAAACAGAACATTAGGATTTTAAGAGACTCGCATTACTTTAACACAAAGGTTCTTTGATAGCTGGGAGGGGTTTTTAAGGAACTAATTAATAAGTGTCTTCCCTAAATAGGTACTATTGTTTGTATTCCTCCATATGCTATATATTATTGTGTGTTCGTACAGATTCTCTCTGTCACTCTCTGGCTGCGATTAAAAGGAATGCTGTGCAAAGTGATTGGCTGTGACACGTCCTGCCAATAAGAACAGGAAGGAAACGGATTAAGAATCTGCATGTAGAAAGGGCTGGACCATTGTAGACCAAGTGACATTCCATCACTGAACTCAAATCCCCAAACAACTCCAGTGGCACAAGTCCCAGTGCAGCATTGCACTTCATGGATGGGGCTATTGCTCTGTGAGGGAGACTGCTGCCTTGGTTTAAAGCACAGCTTCTGCAAAAGCAGAGACTAGAACAACCTAACTCATTTGCCTAGCCATTCCTTTTTTGATATTTTAAAGTAACTCATCACAAGGGAGCTGGGCTGTGCAGAAAGTGAACACGAGTCTGTCTGGATAAAAGTTCAGTTTATTAGAACTTAAATCATGCTTTGGAGGTTAAGGTTTCATCTTCTATTGATATAGCCAGAAGGTAGATGTGTGGAGAACAGATTTTAAGTATTCATGTCACATAATAACACCGCTGCTGTTCTGCAACTTCAATGTAGACTCCCAAGGGTGTGTTTAATGGGTTTTCTGAGCATCCCTTTTAGAATAAAACTGATCACAACTTGTATACGCCTTTCAAAAAGTAAGTGTTCCAAAGAACATTTTACCTGCCCAGCCCCCTCTTTGGTTTTTGACTGTCTTCTACTAGAGCATATGGGCTTTGCAATCCTCTCTAGAATACTAGTACTGCAACTGTGATCAGACTAGACAGCTGGTGTCCTTTCTGAGGCTACTCTTGAGTTGTGCTGGTAACATAGCATGCTGAATTCTAAGGGGCAGGCAGTACAAAGCTGCTTAATACGAAGGACAGAGAGAAGGGAGCTGGAGAAACACAATTGAAAGTTGTTTTATTCTAGTGTGGCAGCAAAAAAATTTCCTAACCCCTTTTTTGCTTTAACTCCCCTGATGCACATACCACTTAACAATCACCAAGGCAGCACCTCTGTCAAAGATCTTTTTAGAGCACCAGCTTATATATGTTTTTAAAAGCTCTGCTTGGAGCCACTCATACAGCGCTGAAGGAAATTTGAATGGCTAGAGTGCTAGTCCTGGAGTCTTTTGTGATAGGGGGAGGGGAAGTCAAGTTCAGTACCCTTCCCGTGTGATGTTGGGCAAGTTATTCAAGATCTGTGCCCCATCTCTCCATCTGTAAAATGGGGGAATAGGATTTCTAACAAGGGTGTTGTGAACACAAATACATTAAAGATAGCAAGGCCCCATAAATAACACTCCAGGTATCGGGACAGAATGCTAGGCTGGGTAAACTGCCATCTCTACTGTAGAAAAAGGTACTGACGAATCTGATACTCCTATCTAGAGACCAGTGGATTGTAAAGGGCTGCTTAAATTGTGTTCTGTGCTGGCCCTGTTACATGCCAAATGAAGTGACTCAAAAACTGCACTAAGTTTGTAAGATTGCAGTAAATTATAGAAAAAATATCTCCTCTAATTTCTTGAGTCCCAAGAGCTGCTACAGGACAGCTGGGTCTGCTTTCGGTTTAGTGTTTTCTTTTGAATGAGTCCTCGGAGTCAAACCCGATATCAGGCCCAGCTGTCCATTTATAATTAAATTTCTATGACACCAGCTGGGTATTTGTGTTTCGGCTACTTGTTTAATGCTTTTAGCATTTAAATTATCACAGCTTCAAAGTCTATTTAACACCCCATGATGGTAAATGAGCAAAGATCACAATCTTGTGTGTGTGTGTGGAAATTCTCTGGCTTGGTTGATCATCGAGAACACCAGAGCCCCATTCTGAGGTGAAATGAAACTGATCTGGTTATGTCTATGTACCAAGTATCTGTAGCCAGTGATACTTTGTTAAAGTCAGCTACAGGGCATGGGCCCGTGGAGGAATGCAGTTACACTTAATTAGCTTTTGCACTTAAGTCCTATAGAATTTTATTACATGATCGTACAGTCTAGAACAGGGATTCTTAACCTGGTGCTCGGGAAATGCGTGAAAGTGCTCCCCAAGCCCATTCATGCAAATTATACAGTGCTCCCCAAGTAGTCATGTCACTCCAGTGTTCTTGACTGGAAAAAGATTGAGAACTCCTAGTCTAGATTGTAATACAAACTTGTCTGTACACACACCTGACGTTTCCCATAAAAGTTCTGTCATAGCCTTGTCTATGGTTTTACTTATACTAATTTTTACCCTGCCCTTCCCACTTAGGCTCAGGGCAGCTTACAAAACATAAAAAAAAATCTAAAAAAATAAATCCCCTATTCCCCCACCAACTTTTTCCCTAACCCTTCCACCCAGCCCTATCCCTGCCTGCCAAATGCCTGGCCAAATGAAAAGTTCTTACAATTCTTCTGGAAGACGAGCAGTCTCGGGGTTAGGCGGAACTCCAAGGGGAGGGAGTTCATAATTGTGGGGCAGCCATTGGGAATACCTCTCTGCATGCCCTTGTTGTGAAAACTTCACGGGCAGATGATACCTGCAAGAGGGCGTTCCCGGCGATCTCAGAGGCCACGACAGGACATGAGGGAAGAGGCAGTCTTTCAGATACCTGGGGCCCAAGCTGTTTAGGACTCTATAGGTGAAAAATAGAAAATAGGTCTCATGAGACTGAAAATAATTAGCACTGGGTAACCACCAAATACTTAATTTGTATTTTACTATTCATAGCTGGAGCCTATTGCTCTAAGCACAGTGCAAGGGACAATCACTGCCCCTCTGAGCATACAGGCTAAATGGACAGCACTGTCCTGTTACACAGGCCCGTAGGCGCCCTTGTAAATCAGGGAACATGACAGGAGCTGGGGGGAGACAACAGGGAATGGATCCCCCATTGTGACCTGTTGGGTGCTTCTCCCAAGCCACTGTGATTGGCCACTGTCAGAGACAGGATGCTGGGCTAGAGGGACCATTGGTCTGATCCAGTATGGCACTTCTTATGTTCTTAGGTAGGCTATCTCCTGCATAGACGTATTGGTGGGACTGAAGGGGGAACAAGCTGTATGTAGTCAGAGATCAGATTTGGAGGGCTGGCCCGAGCCAGACTTGCCTCTGGAAGGGGCAGCCTCCTTATAGGTGCACTTACCCAGGCCCTTCCACTTTGGTTCTGAGGAGCCCCAGCCAAAGCTTGGAGACTTTTATAGGAAGGCTTGAAAAAGAAATGAAATGGCTTCTTGGAATGAGCAGAGGCTACTTGGGATAAGGTTTTCTTTTTTTGCTTTATCAGAGACCTCAGATAAAACTGTCCGAGCAAACTCCAAAAAGTTTACCTCCCTGATAGGCCCCTGAGCCCAGCAGGTTGTTAGCCAGAGTGTCTCCTTTCCAAGAACCGAGCCAGTGTCTCCGTCTGGCCACCACGCTAGAGGCCATAAGAAATATCTGAGGAGGTATCGAACATGAGCGTCAGGACTAGAGTGATGTCGGAGGCTAGAACCCTGTCTTTTTCAGGGGTAGTGCATTGGTCCCTGCCTTCCTTGAGCCATTTTGCCACTGCTCCGCAGGAATAGGCAAAGGTAAGAGCCATGTGAAGGAGAGCTGACCCTGCTTTGAAATTTCTCCTCTGGGCAGATTCTGTTCCCGTCGGTTGGATCTGAGAGGAAGAGGTCTCCCTCCTTGGGGAAAACAGAGTGCCTGGCCAAAGAAGCTGCCCCTGCATCTATTTTAGGAGTGGAGAAAAGGGCCTTCTTTCACTCAGAAAAGGTGTATAAAGACTCCTGGGTTCTTGTTACCCTAGAGTGTTTGGCAGGGTTTTTCCACTCGTTCCTAATCACCTTTTCAAAGGTCTTACTAACCAGCAAACCCTTTCCCTTGCCAGGAAGTTTAGGGAGATAAGCCCTATCTGAATCATCCTCAGAAGATGTTGGGGAACAGTCTCTCTCAGGTGTCTCTTTAATGGCCAGGGCCTTATGAAACTGCTTATCTAAAAACCATCCATGGCCTTGAGAGGGAAATCCCTGCCTGGATCCTTAGAGACCTCCCTATTGGAGGCAGAGCCTGAGTATTCTCCCTCTTCCTGAAAGGACTATCAGAGGAGTGAGCAGAAGCATGCTGATCCTCTAACTCAGCTTCTCCACAAGCAAGACTCTACCCTCTCCTCAGCATCCCTGGAGATTGGCGGGACCATTTCTTTCTCTTTGCTGGAAGAAGAGAGTGGGTTTCCTCTGCCTCAGAGACCTGAATTTCCTCTTGCTCTGCCTCAGAGGAGACTAGCTGGAGGTCTAATCCCCGCACCCTGGATTTAGCAGCCTTGGAGGGTCTTGAAGGTGGCTTCCCCTTATCTGCCACCCTAGACCTGCACTTATAGGGATGGTTTGAAGAGCCCCGAGGTCACAAGGACTTTTCAGCCTGCTTTTTTGGTGGGCCACTAGGGAGCTGGGAGGTGCCTATTAGCTCAATGGCCTCCAATCTGGCTTCCGCCCCCTTCATTCTACTGAAACTGCTCTCGCTAAGATCACCAAAGATCTTCTGGTGGCTAAATCTAAACGTCTCTATTCCATTCTTGTCCTCCTTGATCTCTCTGCTGCCTTCGATACTGTTGACCACTCACTCTTGCTGGATTCCCTTCACTCCCTTGGCTTTTGTGG
>QEPC01008421.1:626975-671216 GCA_003113815.1 Sphenodon punctatus | reverse complement strand
CCCCGCACTGGTAAATCGCGCCGAGGCGCAGAATTGGGCCCTGACTCCCGCGGAATTTAAAAAAAAATTCCACGGACGAATCGGGGCCCTGCTGATAGTACCTGCTCAGGTGGTTCTAAGTCTGAGGAGGTGGATTCCAGGGTCTTACTGGCTCTGCGAGGCATGCGGTCGGGCCTTCGTGTTTCTTCAGGCCGCCTGCTTATGTGGACTGCACTACCGGGGATGGCTGTTCTAATCCCCGTTTGGCCCTTGACTCCAAGGATCGCTCCTGTTTTACCCCCCTCGGGCGCCTAGGCTGCCTCAGCCGGGAAGCCGTGGGGCGGGTTCGACGCCGCGGCCGGTGCTCAGCAGTGCGGGGAGCGGGTCCGATGGGGCTTTCCCCCCAGGGCGGTTACCTGCCCTGCTTTCGTCCATTTCCCCAGTGGCGAGCTCCCTTTGTTCCAGCGGGGAGGGCAGAAGCCGTTCCCGCTCTTCGGGCCCCCACACCGGCTGGGAAGGGGGTGACCGGTACACTCTCGAGCCCTTCAGCCGAAGGGAGGTGAACAGGGAGAGGAATTACTCCTCCCCTGGCACCTGGAGCTTCAATTTACAATTAACTTCAGTTTGCTTTCTTTTTGGGACTGTCTCAAACAGGAGAGAGTCAGCCTGCGTCCTAGCTGTGCCCAGGCAGACACAAGACTGGAGCATAGAGGATAGATCCCTGGAAAGAGGGGTCTACAAAATTAGTTGTCTGCCTCCTAGTGGTTCCCGGCGGGATCTACCCTACTATCCTGACTGGACGGCCAGGAGGCTCCCCCGGGAGAAGGCAGTATGTTTTTGGTTTTGTGTGTTTTTAAAAAAAAGGCAAGATTCCACCTTCCACCCAAAGTTACACACATGCTTTCCCATGAATTCCATCTTGCATGTGTTGGGTTGTGAGTATGCAAATGTTTACAGGAGCCTTGTGAGAAATAGAGTTTGCAGAGCTGCAGTGGAGCGAATGCAGCTCTGCAACCTGTATTTCTCATGTCCCCTGTAAAAAATTGCACATCTGGCCACCCTAAGTGGGAGGCTGCTGAGAAGACCCCCCCACCCCCAAAAGCTGTGTTCATTCCCACTGCTTCAATTTCATACCACTGTGGGGCCCTCCCACTCTCCACCCCCTGCTAGGTACTGCTCCTGTGCTCCCTCTGCCCCCATTGTGTGTGCTGGGCCACCTTTACTGCCATGCATAGGTTCTGGGCTCCGTCTTCTGTCACTGAGCTCCAGGAGGCTGCTTCTGATCTCTGCCTGCTGCCTCCGCTCTAGTTAAGTGTCTGAACGCATGCACGCTTACTTGCCTCTCCGTGCACATCTTTATAAATGCAAAACGGAAGTATTTTCAATTTACATAAGTTCTGTATACAACTTATTATTCTGGAAAGAGCAAACTCCGTAGGTCTTAGACAAGTCTCTTTCAAAAATGTTGGGAACTACTGTTTTAGGATCTGAGATTATTATAAGCATTTATATAGTGCCAGCGATGTACCTGGCGCTTTACAAAAAATAAGGGAGACAGGCATTCAGCGAATAGGTGGTGTGGCAAGCTAGCATTGCCTCAGTCTTCAGCAGAAGAGCACCTGCTGTTTTCAAGGTGATTTACTAAAGCAGAGGGCTGTCAATCTGATAATTCAAGGCTTTTCCAGTGTTGCCAGCTCTTTCAATTTTAGCTGATTTTAAAAGACAGGGCTGCTGAATCCACAACTATATCAGCTACCCTTAAAAACCAACCTAATGAACATTTCTAGTTCTCATAATTGCCCATAAAAGCTTGAAAGCATAATGGTGATGTACCTAAAGGCTGAGATCAGAAGATGCATAAAAAAAAAAAAAGCCAAACCCAGTTAAGTTTGTACAAATTTCAAGATTTTTATGCCAATGGAGTTTCTGGTTGGGGTACTGACTCAGATTACAGAATCAGCTTGTGTTAGTCTTGTTTATTTTCAGATTTCTTACTCATTGGGAATGACTGTTGCAAGTGGCTAAAAGGAAATCAAATAATTGATTTTATACATTCAAGACAATGTGTTTATCTTAACTGAGCCTCCGGCTGAGGCAGTAAAATGGGTGACCTAATGTTTAAAGCTAGGATACACATGAGTAAGATGGCATGTAATAATAAGTTTTTATTGCGTAGCCTTAGCTATTGCAAAACAAAATAATACAAATAGTACAAATCATCGAAGATATTAAATTAGACATATACCAAAACATAAACAATATAAGGAACATAGACAGTATACATTTGTATAAACTAAGTTCCAAATCCCTCCCCTTCATAACCAGACCAATAGGATATTTTCTTAGTTTTTAAAGTCCTACCATTACTGGAATCACAACCCCTCTGCACGCCTGGTTCTCCAAAAGACTTCATCTTAGTGTCAATGCCTGGTGAGCAAACTCCGCCACTTGTCTACTTAAACTAGAATCTACTGGGCTCAGCAACTTCTGAAATATTTTAAATTGAGGTATTTTTTGAATCTCAGCCATATATTTGGCTCTTAGTTCTTTAAAAAAGGAGCAGGACAATAGAATATGAGCAACTGTATCAGGAGTTCCCCTATCACAGAGAACACAGTCTCTGTTCATGGGGAGCTCCCTTGTACCTACCTTCCAAATAGGCAGAGGGAAAGGTGTTACATCTAAGTCTAGTGAATGAAAATCTCCTAGAGGCATCAAGCCATCCGAACAGATAACTTGCACCAGCTTGAGTTGGATGGTAAAACTTATAGGCTGGAGCCACTTTCTGGGCATTCATGAGGGCCGTTTCCAACTGAAGCAGCTGGTCTCTGTCTCCTCTGTACCATCTTCCTAAAAAGATCTGGACCCACCCTCGCAAGTACCCCGCTAGAGAAGCCAATTTTTTGAATCTCTAGCTCAACCCTATCAAGCCACCCATCCAATAACCCTGCCTGTCGGGCTATACCTAGTAATGAGCCATCCCCCTCTGTTAAAGACATTATTTTTATCCAGAAATTTGCAACCTGGTGGAGGAGCACCGTTCGAACCGACTCAACTCCCAATTCCATCCTCAGCAAACCTGGGGAGTTCCCCTTGGGAGACCCAATATGGAGGCCAACAAACCATTCTGCAAATTCTCCAAGTCTTCCAAAAAATCAAGAACCCAGATTGGCGCAGAGTACAAGGCCTGGCTTAAGACCTTGGCCCTGTACAGCCTCATTGCTGGTGCTACCAACTTCCCCCCCTGACTAAAATAAAATTTCAGTATTGCCAAGGATGATTTTTTGGCCTGCAGTTTAATGAACTCAAAGTGGGTCCTCCAAAATGGAAGAGGAAAAAATAACTCCCAAATATTTGAAAAAGGAGACCTGTTCAGTCAATTCCCCTCTTATGTTCAAGCGATGAATATCTGCTCTTTTCCAGGGGCCCACAATCAGTATTTTTGTTTTGGAATAATTTGTTTTTAGCAGCTCTTGTTTGCAGTAATCACCAAATAGGGCAAGCTGTCTTTTAAGGCCCACCATGGTTTGAGATATTAACACCGTATCATCTGCGTACAAGAGTATCGGCAACCGTTTTTTCCCCACTAAAGGAGCATGGGTGTCCACCGTTTTCATGAGCCAGACTACGTTATTCAAATAAAGGTTAAATAAGGCCGCTGCCAGCAGGCAACCCTACCTAACCCCTTTCAACTGGGATGACCTTAATTAAAAGTCCCAAAACACCCATGCCTCACTTGAAGTGAGTTCCCTGTGTGTAACTTTATCATTAGATAAAGGAGTCTGGGGTCTATTGAAGAAGCCCTTAACTTTGCCCACAGGCGCTCTCTATTCACTAAATCAAAAGCTTTTTCTAAATCAACAAAACAAATACAACTTCCCCTGGGATGGCATGTAATAGTTACCACCTGCATTAGATTTATTTTTCAAATTTGTACACCACCCTTCCCACAATGGCTCAGGGTAGCCTACAATAAATAAAACAAAAATCTATACAATAAAACAGTCCCTGCCTTCCCTCAAAATTCCCACCCTCCCCAATAACGCAACCAAGGTGAACAGTGAGCAAGCTTTGTGTGTGTGCGTGCACGCAACTGTATGTTTGTCACTTTAACATTAGATTTCCATAGCACATGCTATGCTTGGGAAAGTTGAAAGAGGGGTCATAAAGTGGTAAAAAGTGGCTAGGAATATGCTCTTAGAACAATACCTGGCCAAAGACAAGGCTGGCAGCAGGGACCAAGATAAAATTCAGGAGGATGGAACCATCCTCAAAGCCAAGAATCAAGTCAAGTTAGGTGCTAGCTGATCAGATAGATGCTGAATCCAAAGATGAAGAAACAAGTGATCACAACCAACTAGCAAAATACTGCAAAGCACAGGGTGAGGTGATGTTACAGGAACACAGGAAATGAACCAATGCAAGGAAATAGCAGCAAGGCTGGTGTGAGACAAAAGCAGGAAACCAGGAATCAAGAGCAAGATCCAAAAGTCAGAAGGCATGAGTACTCAGCAGGGGCTAGATTTGTGTTTAACAAGACACATCTATGCATAGCCCCCCAAACCACACATCCAATCGCTTGTGTGAAGGTGGTTCATGAGGGTGTGTGCTCCTGTGACCCACACACCAGCCACCCATGGCCATGCACAGAACACCACCAAAAAATGAGTGCTTCATGCAGGGCGTCATGGGTGCCCTGCCACGCAGCAGTCATGAACCTACACCCCTGCCTTGCTTGTGTAAAAAAACCCACCACCTAGCAGTTCCAACATCATGCAAATATACCTGTCACTCAAATGACAAGTTCTGGAAACATTTTATGTAACCTTTTCTCATGTTTCATTTCTATGTTCGTTGGTTCTGTAATGACCTCTCTTTACATGTCCTTGCTTGTAGATAAAAACGACCAACTGGAAACTCCTTTATAACCCTCCTCTCTCTTTTCCTTGTGTGTAGCCAGGGTTTCCAGCTTGGTCTGGTAATATCTTATCATCCAGTCTTATCTTTAAATAAACTAATCTTTTATTGTCCTTACCTCAAGCCTGCTCTCTTGGTTCCTGTACAAGGGAGGAGGAGCTGGGCCTTGGGTATCCTTACAAGTCTTGTCCTATTTGGATCATTTTCAATTGGTATCACCCCACTGATGCCAACAACTGGTTGTGAATTAATTACTTACTTGTTCTGGCTGGTATCCTGGAGCCTTGTCAGTTGGGGTTTTGTTCTGGGTATGGCATGGAGACTGCACTTGGGCCCTTGGTCAATCTGTGCCAGGAGATGGATAAGGGAAATTCTGCCCTGTTGGTTTTGCTAGAACTTTCAGTAGTCTTTGATATAGCTGATCACAAGGTGTTGACACAACTGTGGGACCCAACTGATGGGTGCAAGGCTGCTCTTGAGCATTTTCTTTCCTGCCAGGAAGGTTTCAGGAGGTGGTTATGGGCAATTGCTCGCCATCCAATTGTTACCTTTCCAGTGTGGTCCTGCAGGGTTCTGTTCTATCTGCCCTATTGTTCAATGTGTATGCAAGGCTGCTGGGAGAGACAGAGGCTTCGGGTGAAGTGCCATCAGTATGCTGACGACACCCAGCTCTACCTCTCTTTTTCATCCGATCAAGGCCCGGCAGTCTCGGTTCTTATTCAATGCCTGGTTCCTGCCAGAGGCTGGATGAGAGTGAGCTGATTGAAGCTCAATCCTTACAAGACTGAGGTGGTGATGGTTGGGCAGCCTTGTAACTTGGAGGGGATTGGAACTCCATAGGTTCCAGTCCCCTCTGGTCAATCAGGTTTGCAGCCTTGAGTGATTCTGGATCTTACTGGACCTGGATCATCAGGTTGTGGCAGTGGCCAAGAGTGCTTCTGACTAACTCAATCTGATGAGGTTTCAGCATTTTCTTTCTGAGTTGGATTTACTCATTACCATCCATACATTTGTCACCTCAAGACTAGATTAGTGCAGTGCACTGTACATGGGGCTGTCCTTGACTGTTGACTCTACAGCTGGTGCAGAACATAGCAGCATGGCTCCTTTTGGAGATGAGCTGCAGGGAGCACATTACACCAGTGCTCCGACATCTGCACTGGCTGCCTATGGCTTTCTGCCACAATTCAAGGTGGCGCTTTTGACCTTTTAAAGTCCTAAACCGTCTGGGCTCTACATACAAGACACCACCTGTCCTACCACGTTCCACTGTGCCCCCTCTGGTTGGC
Organism: Sphenodon punctatus; assembly: GCA_003113815.1. NCBI lineage: Eukaryota > Metazoa > Chordata > Lepidosauria > Sphenodontia > Sphenodontidae > Sphenodon > Sphenodon punctatus. Next base: position 665,031 of record QEPC01008421.1, on the reverse strand, counting down.
CAGGAGCACCCTCCTATAGGTTCCAACTTCAAACCTACTGTAAAGCTAGATGAAATTACAATATTCAGACTGTTAAGTTATAAAAATAAACTTGACCTATTTGTTGTAAAGTGCTCTGAGAGCACATTCATACATGCATGAAAGTATCGACTGGGAGAAAACATCTATATGCAGATCTGATGCATTTTTGTGTAAGTGTGAATGCACTATTCCACATAAATTTCTGCTTTTATGTGGATTTATAAGGCCCATTGACAGCTGGATTTTGCAGCCCTGTCATTTGGCCTCGTAAATACATATAAAAAGCAGAAATTATGCAGAATAGTGCATTCACACATACACAGAAATGCGAGAGATTTGCATGTTTTCTCCCAGCCTTGTAAGGACACTTTCATGCATGTGCAAATGTGCTCTGAGCACCATAAAAATAGAAATAAAATTATATTCATAGTGCAGAAATGCATGATTGAACCTATTGCAAGATAGACTCTTGTAGAACAGCCTCACCAAATTTTATGGATCAGTAGATATTTTTGATAAAGACAATAGTTCTCAAATTATAGCAAAAGGCAGGCAAATGTGTGTATAAAATATGCCTCCACTGCTAAGTTTTGACTTTTTAAAAAAGTGCTGTACTGCAAAAAATACTTTAATACTAGCAACCTTCTGATTAGAAGACATGCTAGATACAAACTTCCTTCTTGATAGAATGGCTCCACCTACTGCCTGCATAGTAACACTAGAATAATAAGCATAGAACACAATGACTACCAATGAATGGAGTCACTGAAATAATATACCCATAGGTCTCAGGCATCTGAAATGTTTATGCAGCTAGAACCAAGCATTGCTAGTTCAGCCATCCTACTCTTGTTGAAAAAAGTTATATTGATATTTTTGGTCTAAATACCATGTAGTTTACTAAATTTTTCTGTAGAAATGGCAGATGTATTGACAGCTGTATATCAGGAATGGCTGCCATCTACTTTGGAAACAAAGATGTGCAGTTCTGCAAAGCAGCAGTACACCCATGTCTTTCATGTAGAAATAATTTTGTTTTTATGCTAAAGAACTGGCTTTTGGCTTTAACTCCTTATTAAGCAGTGACTGGAGACTCGTACTACCCTGCTCATATGAATTATTAAAAAGGAGAGCAAACAGTGAGAGCTGTTGGGTACTCAGCACTTTGGCATAAAACCAAAAATCTAAACTTTGAAAATCTGAATTACTGGCACTAGACTTTCCAGTCTCAGAACAGCCCCAGGAAAGCAGTCTCATACCCCACATTAACTTTACATTTATAGTTCCACTGATCTTAACAGTGACATCATCAGTCTTCACCTCAAAGCTGCAGGGTTTTTTTTTTTTTTTAAAGTACCTTGGGCTGCAATCACGCTTTGTCTTAATGGTAAGAACCAAGATTTCAAATCTGATGAAGGGCCAGTTGGCTGAGTGCACACAATCTGTATTGAGAGGTTACTCTTTCTGCAAATAACTACCCCAAATCATTTGTTCCTGTATAACTTCTTTAATTTTTAGAAATGACAGTGTTTTCTGACCAAATGTACATCAACAACATTAACGAAACCCTCAGTTTTTCATTAGTATGATAGCCATCTATAACCACCAAAGCATATTACAGAAAGCCACATAGCATAATAAATTGGCACAATGAGTTTGCAAGAACAAAACTAACTTATAACAATACCCATACATAACAAACATTTTAACTGCTATAAAACTGCTGCTTTCAACTTCTACAAAATACAGTGAGACAATTTGACCAACATCAATTCTCAAAACTATGCACAGACCAAGGCATTAGGAAGTGGACAGATTTATACAAATGAAGGATTCTGGCAGTGCAAAAAGAGAGTGTTTAAACTTTATCCTGCCATCAACCAGACAACATACAGTAGTTAAGTAAAAATATACTACAGTGCTACCTCTGTTAACATACAAGCACTTTTCAGGTTCCTAAATGGACCTTCTCTTCACAATTCAACTGTGTATTGCCTGTTAATACTGGACAAATACTATCAGCAAGGATGTTTAAATACTTTAAAGGAGGCATTTCCCCCACAAAATTGTAAACATTAAAATACTATGCTTATAAAATTATTTAAAACTTTCAGCAGTCTATAGATTTTAAATGCAAAAAATGAACAATCCTCTTGCATTTGTACTTTAAAAAATTCCAGTTGCATTGTTAGTTTTCAAAGTCAGATTCCTTTGATGTTTTTTCTGGTTCTCTTTCTTCACCATATATCCTAAAGAGGAATAGTAAAACAGAAATTTAATACTACAGATTTTGAAGCAGTGATTATAGCTCAGCTACACATTGTAGGAAGTCCCTTAACCTATATACCTGGAGCAAAAATATGGTTTTAATAAGTGCTATAGCTATTTCAAGTTAAAAGCTTAAGGAGAACAGGGCAGCTTTATTTAATTAATCTAGCTGAATTAAAACATCATATGCTCTCTGCCAAACCTGAACAAGAGTTTAAAGTAGAGTTAAACTCTCTGCTGTTCTCTTAAGGTGCTATTACATGTTCCCAAGTTAGCGGCGTGCACCCATGTTTCCAGCTAGATCTGGTCCAATAGAAATATCATTCATGGAATTAATTATACCAAGTGTCATCAACACAATTCTCTTGTTTGTGCCAACGTGCAAGACGTTTGGTATCAAAAAAGCTTCACTTAAGATTGAAAAGATTGCCAAAGTTTCCATGCCACAACCTCAAGGCTGAAGCCTGGGGAAGTTAGTGTGCGCTTTTAATTTTGGTTAAAGACAGATAAAAACACTCTGCAAACAAACAATGATGGAATCCTAGTTGCTCCTAAATTGGCCAACTGCATTCTTCTTCACCATTTCATTAGAGAGGGAATGTCTACATCCAGAGAGTGCAATTTCAACATGAAGGGATATGCCCTCATACCAAATTTACACATCAGGAATTAAAGCAAAAACACTCAAGAGGGAAAAAAAAATACTTTTAGCTAATTGATGCACTAAGATTAAGAACTACCCTCACTTTTTCTTACTGCCAACTTCATGTTTGTCTTTTTTTTCCTCTGTGCCATCTCCATTGTGTTGCGACTGGTTGGCATCCTGAACATCAGGCCCTCCATTCAGTATCTTTGAACCTTTAAAAGTCAGAAAAAACAAACGAATACCCCACACAATCCCAATGTCAGAGTTTATTAAGTATGCGAAGCTAGCTATAATGCATCATAGGATCTTTTTACTATTTAGCATAACTTTCTGCACTACCGGAGTTTTTTACTGCTAGACTAGAAGCCTGATAACTTTAGTATTTAAGAAACAAATCTGAAATTTGTGACATTTTATTAGATGTCAGCCTCTTTTACATGCCTCATAGCTTCCTTGAACGCTTAAATCCATTTGCCTTATATGGTTGCAGCCATTATGTAAAATGTTGCTGAAAGCTTCTGCTTTAAAATAAAACTTCTACTACTTGAACACACATTCTGGAACAAAACAAGTTTCAGTCTGTATCCAGACATGTATTATAGGCTAACTTTTAGGAATTAAAACATCATGCTAATCTTCCTGGTTTTTTCCAAAGCTGGAGAAACCATGAGAACAACTTTTACTGGGACCTCTTCCAGTTGGAAGTGTTTGGGAAAACGCAAAGTAGTGTGGAAAGACTACAGCAATGAGATGATGATCAGTTTGGTAAGGAGTCACATCTGTGTTCACCAAGTAAAGACTAAGATGGCCTGATTCTGCAAGTTTTGCCCCACATAGGCAAGGATGAAAAATAGTATATTGGCCAAAGGGAGAAAACTTGGGGGGTGGAGGGAAGGAATGAAAGTTTCATTTTATTTCCTAGACACATGCAGTAGAATGCATATTAATACATGACCACACACATTTTAGAAGCAACACACTAAAGTGGCCCAAATGTAATTGAAGCAGAGGGAGAGAACAATGAATAGCTACAAGTTTCAATATTTAACCTAGTGAATTTATTTTTGTAAAGATGCGCCAAGGAGAAGACTCACTCACATACTTGTTGATATTAAACAGTGCACATTCCAAGACAAATTGACCTTAAAGTAGCATCCTATTACATCAACTTTCAGAGAAACATCCTAATTTCCTGAAAAGTCAATGACGCAGAACATTATTCTCCAATGGTGCTGTCAGTGAAAGTTCACGTTCCAGTAGAACTGGAAAAGGTGCAGAGAAGGACAACAAAAATGGTTATGGAGTGGCTTCTGTAGAAGGAGATGCTCAATAAGCTAGGGCTTTTCAGCTAAGAGAAGAGATGACTGAGTGGGGAGAAGTTTATAAAATCATGAGGGGTTTACTTTCACAGAATCAGAGCTGGAAAGGACCTCAGAGGCCATCTACTCCAACCTCCTGCTCAATGCAGGACATCCACAGCTACAGGATCCCTGGTGTGAAACAAATGAAGAGGGAGCTGTTATTTACCCTCTCAAATAATACTAGAACTAGTGGATTCATCAGGAAGCTGGCAACAGATTTAAAAAAACAAAAAGTTTTTACTCAATGCACAAACATGTGGAACGTGTTGCCAGAGGATGTTGTGAAGGCCAGTAGCACAGCTCTGGGTTTACACAAGATTACGTTCTCGAAGAATATGAGCATGATCCAGCTCCATACAAGTCAATGGGAATTTAACCATTGACTTCAATGGGAGCTGGACCGTGCTTTAGGTCTGTAGGTGCAGCCTGACTTGCAGGAGGTGGGAGCGAACAGCGAGAAATGAATCACTCTATTATGACCTGATAGGTACTTCTCCAGAGCAGCCAAGGGTGGATGCTGTCAAGAGACAGGATACTAGGCTCAATGGAACCACTGGTCTGACCTAGTATAGCACTCACATTTTATAATTAGGTAGATCAAATATATAAGTTTTAAAAATCAAAATCTGATTTACTTAGTCCAATTTTATTTGCAAACTGTATTTCTTAAAACCACACACATTTAAGCTTGTGCTAACTTACCGTCTAAGGGTGCAATCAAGCTCCTATTGACGTCAATGGGAGCTGCATCGTATCCTGAATTTACTATAATTAATAACCTCAATTGTACCTAATGTTGAGACTGAGCCCTCAAACTTAGAAACTATTTTCTATGTATAAAAAGCAGCCCCCATATTTTTAAAGCTTGACCTCCATTTGTCACATACTGTATTAAAGCCACAATCTTTAAGAAGTTACTCAACTTTAGAAACAGGAAGTATTTCTATGCTGATTTCACAGAATAAGTAGCTTCACTGAGATTACTTAAGTACATCTTCATAGGACTGAAGCCTAAGTTTTACACAGCCTGCTATAGCCCGTGCAGACCAATATGCAGTGAGCAGTCCCACTAAAGTTAATGCAAAATGCTCTACACCAATATAAGTCTTGCAATACTCTGTCCAAATTGTCTATTGCCCTGATCCTGCACCACTAAATTCAATGAGAGCTCTGTTATAGACTTAAAGCCACAACTGGGTTGCCAACCCTGAATATTTAGACAATCATGAGTCAGTCCCCTCCAAAATCCTGAAACTGGCTTAAAAATAAATCAGTCACAATTTAAATAAATAAGTTTGGTTCCTTTTGTTTTTTTATTCCTAGACTTTTCAAATTCTCTCCATATCCAGAACAAAAAGGAACTAGAAAGCGGAGTTCTCTTGGTTTTATTGCAAACCTCATGATTTTAGGCTCTAGAATCACAAAGGCTCTTGATAAAATTGCAAGGGTTGTCAACACTGTTTTAAAAATGATTTACTTTCTTCTCCCAGGATTGTCAACGTCTCTTGTGCAGAATTAAGTTTCTAATACGAAAGTAGAAATTTCAAATCCCGATAAAATGTATATCAAGTTCCAACACTACATCCATAAATATGTATAGAGCGTACATATTAGTTTGCAGAAAATTCCCTGTGTAAAGGCTATATTTAGCAGTAAATCATTTCGGTATGGTTGTCCTAGCCATTCAGACAAAGCTTCAGACCAGTCTGAAGGTTTACCACCCCGTTACTATAAGGACACGTTTTTAAAAAAAATAAATATTTTGATTGTGTGAAAAGATTAGACCACATGCCTTGGCTGCTCGGCAAATGACCTGCAAGAATGAGGTGGCGAACAGAAGTTTAACAATCCAGCTATTTCCTCATGCATATTACTTGTAATGTGAGAAGGAACGCTCCAGCCTGTTTGAGAGACATGGAACCTTCTATAGACAAATATTCCACATGCAAAGGCATAATTAATAAAATTTAAAAATCAAGGGTTTTTCTAGATTTAAATCAAGATACAAATTGCTGAGTATCTCTTTTCGTACGTCCCTCTGGCTTTGAATTATGCCTTGGGTGCTGCTGCTGCCGCCTCACTAGCAATTACAGCTACAGGGTGCTGCAAGGCTGTCCCATGTCTCTTGATAAGGCTGGCAGACTAAAAGAGGGCTCCTCTTTTGTGTTTCTTCTCACATTACAAGCTACGAGCATGAGGAAATAACTGGATTGTTGGTTTGCCTCCTCATTCTTGTGGGTCATTTGCCAAGGCATGCAGTCTACTCTTTCCACAAATCAAAATGACTAATACTACTACTACTAAAGATGTGCCCGTTGAGCAGCTGGGTGGTAAGCTTTCAAACTAGTCTGAAGCTTTCGAATTACAAAAACGAACATTACTTGCTGTATATAATCAGGCTCTTGTCAGAGGTTCGACTATCACTATCAACCTGTGCTATTCATTGGTCAACAAAATGGCTTCTCTCACAAATGAGTCTCAACAGCGTGTCTATACCACATTCTTACGTAAAAGCTATGGAACATTTGCCTATTGCAAAAAAGTACAACAGAGCAGCATCTGTTATTTGTCTCTTCTCAACAGACTTGCACCAACAGTAAAACCATGTTTCTGACCAAAAATTCTTTGGAGTAATCACATTACAGACTGCCAGTCAAATTTCAAGGATTATAAGGATACAGCCCATTTTCACAGATGAAAAATTGTCCAGAATAATGTGTGAAATTCTGTGCTACATCAGAAGCATAATAATACAAACCAACGTTGGTGGAATTGCTGTCCCAATACCCAGATAGAGTAGCTTGTCAGTCTCTTTAGGGTGATGCTAGAAAACAGAAAAGGGACCTGATTTTAAGACAACACTCCACCAAACATTCAAAGGCCAATCTTTTGATGTGGCTGACTTGATAAAGTTAGGCAAAAGGAAAAAAAAATAAATTACATGAATTTCCAGACCAACTGACATTCATAACTGCTGCTGAGCCTCCATGATAAGAGTTTCATATTGTTTAAAAATGGTCAAACTTGCTGTTGCATTAAGAACACCTTGTTAGGACAGGCCAGCGTGGATGAAAGTTTCTCTTTAAAAATGCCAGGAGGAGTATTAAAGAAGGAAATGCAATGCTGTTGCTGAATTTAATGAGCTTCTGGATATTCTGTTACTATGAAGTTGTTTTTGTAGATGTGTATTTTGAATTAAACATTACTGTACTTAAGGACAAGGTGTTTCCTATAATAAATTCCTGGATTTTAATAATTTAAATTTTACAAAAATCAATGAGTTTAAAACCCCCCACAAATGCTCTACAGCATTAACTGAAGGAACCTACAAGTTTCTACATCAGACCAAGAGGAAAATCTGTAAAACTTCTTAGGAGAAGGGGGGGGGGAGGGGGAAAGAGATGTGTCCAACACAATCATAGCTGGTCTGTTGTATTTTGCAAAAGGCATGTAAATAATGGAATTATTCCCTTAGTTAGTGACATCTATTTAAGAATAAGACTTGTTTGGGTGAAACTGAACACATTCTTAAGAACAATATTCTTCTATATTATCTGACGAGCATGAAATTTACTTCCATTTCCACAAAGCAACCTATGACTGAATTCTCATCTCCTATTTTTACACCCCAGCCTGTGAAAAGCTGGCTTCTCTCAGTTCTGAATTCCTCCTTTTTGATTATATGGACACCTAGCTCTCCTGTCTACAGCAAACACCACCTTCTTAAAACTCCACTAGCCAGTGTTCCTTCCAGGTTCAATTAAAAAACAGCCCATGTTTTGAGCCCTGCATGGGCACGGACCAAGTCCACGAATGCTGACTGGTTACCAATCGGAGTGTATGGTGCCCGAAGTGAGTGGAGCGATTACTATTTTCCTGCTTGCTGGCAAAATATCCCCTCTCAGTCCTCATGGGCTCCAGGGCCATGCTGTCATTCAGTTTCCCATCCAGTTTTGACTGTGGTAGTTGCCTGTTCCATTCCATAGCAATAGCATGAGGGCAAGTCCTTGCTGGTCTATGGGAAGAGGGTACTATTGAAAGTGGCCTTGGGAGTGGGGCGTTGGATGGGACTTTGGCAGCAGCCTGGTGTTAGGCAAGTATAACTTGTTAGTTTCAACACTAACAATCGCCCCCCCAAAACAAAAGTTATAAAAGAATGGAGAGCGAAGTTAAAAATTCTACATCTAAGAGGAGGTGCAGTGCAGAGGAGGGTTTTACACACTGGCAATGACAGGATTGGAAATATACAGGTTCCAATGCAAGTGAAGCTGCCAGAGTTTTGGATATCCAGCAAAATTCCAAATGGCAGCAAACAAGTTCTGGCATCAAGAGTTAGCAGAAAAGTAGTAAAAGTAGTAAAAATAATATGATCCTACAGAAAGGACCCAAGTACTTTTATCTTTTGTTTGTTTCTTGTTTTTCTACAGAATATGTAATAAGATTAGACAATATATACTTTCATAGCCTATAGGAGTTAAGCAGTGAAATCCTAGGGTTTTTTTTAATTGCTGTTACATGATCTATATAATCTTATTTTTGTGCAACAGCAAGGTGAAAACTGAGCAGTAAAGATTAATTCTGGAAATATTTAGTTAACTATGTTTGAGTACAAGCACACTGCCCTTCACTGATGAAGTTTGATCTTGCAGATCAGGATCCTCAAATGAAGAGAGAGGATGAAATCCGATTACCTGTAAGATGGATCTCTTAACTTCTTGGCTCATTAATGCCTGTGAAGACTGCCAGTCTTACTGGCCAACAGAACACCTCTCCTCATGGAGAGCAAGTTGCCACCAACTCAAAATGATGTAATCAGTCAATAATAGTTCTACAAGATCTACCCTTTCTGGGGAAAAAAAAAATCACTAGTAGCTAGCCAATTGAAGCACAGCCTAACATACTTAATGTTTTGTACACCTGTGGCCCTCTATAAAGACCACTTAAAAGTTCCATCCAGGGCAACGTAGTACTGGGCTCTTTGAGTAAGTAGATACCATTTACTCCTGTGCTAATCCATTTTTGGTCACTATCCACCAAAGCCTTAATTGGACAGAGCAACTCTTTCAAATCAGCTCCTCTATGTCCCAGCAAGGTAACAGTGTTCACAGGAAATGCATCTCACTGAGATTTGGTGCGTCTTTTCATATAGATTCACACCCTCCCACCCCGTTGCAAGCACTAGACTCATGGATAGTCAGTCTTCTGAGTACTATTCTGAAATCTCTTTGGACATTCAGCCAAACTGCCATGGACAAGAGTGTAATCCATTTCTCATACGGTGTTTGGTTCTGAAGAAAAGTAGTTCCTTAACTTATAATACTTTTCATTTTTCCCATTAAAACATCTAAATATTCTGCTCATTTTTAATGTAATTTCAGAAAGTTAAATTTCCCCAAACCACCACCAGTAAGAAAGTGAACACTATGTCAGTTGATCCTTGACAATAAAAAAGTAACTCGCATATCAACTGCACAAGGCTCTACAGCATATAAACGAAGATTACTCAGTATAGATTTCTACGAATGCAGTTTAAAAAAAAGTTTATACGAAATGAATGGTTGGTTCAGTCAAGTAAGTTATTTCAGTGTTATGGACAAATAAAGAGACTTTCCAGTTATTGCTTTTCCATATAGTGGCACAGGTTGTATGTACCCTACTGGAAATACATTTAGTTCAGCATATCATGCTTGTAAAATATTACAAGTCTGTAGGAATGAAACTATCATAAAACACAACGTAAGAAAAGAAAAAATATGCACAGACGGTTTTCAATTCAAGAAGCAAGAGAGCCACAATCAACACTTTCCCCCATACTTATGGTATTACAGAAATCCCTATGGAACGCGTACTGTACTCAATGCATTTTTGGTTACATCAACATGACCTGTATTTTGTTTTAGGTAGTTCATGTACAAGCAGAATGAAATCTTATTCACCAAGCAGTGTACATTTGTAAGATTATAAATATTAAAAGTTACATCAGCAAGCCATTGTCAAATGCTTCTACAACTGCAAAGCTATTTACCAAGACCCGATCCAGCTAGATGCACCGGCAGCACAACCCGGTGTCAGCCTCCCCCCCTCGCACCTGCGGATATTCCAGGACTAGGTTTAATGGTGGTAGAAACCTCTGCTTCCTCTTCACGCCCCCTGCTCCAGTGGGCAGGAAATCTGGCGGCAGCACAGCTGCCAAACCCAACCTCCCACTGGGATGGCAAGGCAATCAACATATCACGTATTTCTCAATGATGCCTGCACCCGGATGCATAACGTCTCCACTGCCTGAGCCTCGTCTGAGCAGTCGTTAGGGCTGTGCAATACAAGAGTCCTGGTAGCTGGTATATACTAGGGATAGGTATTATGGACTAATCTGTAAAAGGCCACACATTGATTTGAGTTATGGATCTGATTTGAGTTATGGATCTGTATTTCAGTTTTAAAAAAATAAAATGAAATTATTGTGCATGTGCAAAATGGTCATGGGTCCATTCTGCACATGTGTAGCCCTTTCCAAAATGGCGGTGGCACCATCGCCGTTTCATAAAAGGGCTTGCGCATGTGTGGTAGCCATCTAGCATATGAGCACACCAGCTGCCCTTCCCCCCCAAATGGTGGCAATGCTGCCACCGCCATGTTGAAAAAAGGCTGTGTATGCACAGAACGGACTGAGATATTTTGCACATACATAATGATTTTAAAAATTTAAATATGAATTCATAATCCTGATCCATAATTAAATCCAGAAGTTACACATTCAAATCCGTGATGGATCTGAATCCATAATTTCATCAAAATGGTCATCCCTAGTATTTACTAATTGGGTGGGGCAAAGTGAACCTCCCCAGCCCACCCTCATTACATACAGATGTCCCTTCCCCACCTCCCCCCATCACAGCTTCTTCCTCCAGCTGGATGATGGGGCGCCTGGTGTTCTTGTGCAGGCTGGATCGGTCCATACGGCTGCCGGGAACGCGGCTCCCTTCTGCCCTGGGTTCAGAGTGTCTGAGCCTGGGAGCTGCCGAGACTTCTGAAGGGCTACCAATCAATCTGACGTACTTTCAGCAGCTCCCAGGCTTGAACGCTCTGAACCCAAGGCAGACAGGAGTCCTGTTCACAGCAGCAGACAGATCTAGCCTGCACAGGGACTTCAGATGGCACCAACAAGAACAGTGTCAACTTCACCACCAGATAGAGGAAGATGGTGTGTGTGGGGGGAGGAGGATGGCTAAAGAGGATGTTAACACTCTTTCCCATGCACCTGCTCTTGCCGCTACCCAGAGAAACCTGTCTCCCTTGTCCCGATGCTCTCTCTCTCTCTAGCTCTGCCTGCAGGGGGATGCAGTGGGGTACACGCCAACATATCTGTGCCTACCAGAGGAACATCTCCCTTACACACCACCAGCCCAGAGCTTGATCAGAGTCATAGTGTCTCAAGATACTGACGATTATATCCGTTACCCTTCTCCCATGGAACCCTTAAAATTACCTGCATATTATTATTATTTTTAGAAAGGAAACTGATGTGTGGAGAGGAGTTTTACCTTTTCTGAAGGGTAATTTAAAAAAATAAAAATAAAAAATCACCAATTTCAATTATTAAAGTCCATGTTATCCATTCATACCTTTAATTATTTTTCTAAAAACAGGTGCACTCCCAGTGGCTGGTATGAATGATCATTGACAGACATTAGTTTGATTATTTACAACTAAATATAGTCTTTGAACTAGATTTAATACTTTTTGGTAACCAAGAGGACAGACTAATTTCGTTTTTGCACATGGAAGTCTGCCTGGGCACAGGCAGATTGGGACCAACTTTAGTCAAATAAGGTTTCCTGTGTGCACTTGACTGTACATAAACAGAAATTGTAAGTATTTGTAACTAAGCTGAAACTAAGTGGTAATAATTACAGGAGAAACTAAGCTAACATTTGGAGGGGGGAAGCAAATACCAAAACTACATGATCTCAAATTCATTGACGTAAATAGCAAAGCTCCCACCCAATTCAGTGGTGCAGGATCATGTCACAATCCTGTAAAGATGTGCACTGGTAGACTCTGTGTTGAGCCCCCAATCCTAGAGATATCTACACAGTTGCTTAATTTACAGTGAACAGATGCATCAAAATTAATGGAACGCCTAGTATGGAAAGTTGGCATGTGCTAACATCTTGGCAAGATAATGGCCTTAATACAGTGTGCAACAAATAAAACCCATCTATGAAATTTGATCTCAAAAAGTGTTTCCTCCCCGATACTCCACTTTTAAAAATAATAGTCTAAGACATCAGGTGGGTTGAGTCAGCATATTTCCTTAAATTTGATAGAAAAATGAATCCTCTGTACAGGTTAGCATAAATTTAATTCGGAGCAGGTTAAATTAAAAATTCAAGTGGCGGCTTTTTAAAAACATTGCATCTATCAAGTTTTTTATGTAAATACAATTTCAGTTACTTCTATGCACATTTCTCAGACCCCAAACTAAGTAGAAGAATATTATTTTATATGTGAAATACGTATTTTAAGACTATTCAGCTGGTTAAAGGACCTATTTCAAGCCAGCAGAAACCACAACCACCAGGCACCTGATTATTATCTGCACTTTCTAGGTTGTCCGAACTTTCACCTCCATATACCTGTTTGCTCTTTTTCCTTTTCTCCTTTCTTGTTTGGTCCTTTTTTCCATTGTTCTTTGGTTTTATGGGCTTCCTCGTGCTGCTTCTGCTCAGCAAGTGATTTATTCAGCACTTGTGAAAGAACAGAGTCTCCTTCTCCAACCAGAAACATGGTCTTGAACTTGTTGTATAGCATAGTAGATTTCTCCATGATAACTTGGCTGACTTTGAACTTCCGTATCTGGAGACAAACATGTTTCGAAGATGTAAAATGCAATTATGTATTTAAATAAAACAAGCAAACTGCATATCCTTTCTAATAAAAGCTGTACGAAAATGACTACACCACTAAGTTTCTTTCCAGTTTCTAATTATTATTATTTTTTAAAAGGAATTTTAACAAGGTCTTAATGAAGTAAACTTGATAAGTTTAGAAACAGCATATTTACGTTTTTAAAGCTCTTTATGATAAGAGTCGCAAACCTTACTTTCTTTAGTGTCAAAATCATCTCTGTGTGCTTCTGAGCTTGCTGCATTGTGACTTGAAGCGAAGCAAGTTCATCGAGGGCCTCAATACATCGATTTACATCCTGCAGATAAATATGCCAACTGAATTTCTCTGACAAAAGGATCAAAAGTGGTTGCATATGCAATCATGAAGTACAGCTACAAACTGTACAGCAAGTACTATGGAAATATTATGGTAATATGTAAAAGCGCAAATCAGTACATTTTGTACACTGCAACACTCGACATATCTGAAAGTCAATGTCTATTTCAGCAGCCTTAGTACAAAGCCCTCTCACATCCAGGGCACTATACAATGAAAGCATGAAGTGCTACAACGCACGAACTCCTATGACTTAAAGAAAACAAACCGCTTTTCAGCTGAACTTCCTGTTCTTTTTATGTATCTCTTTCTGTAACTCAAATTGAAGTCCCACATATATTGGTACCAATGGACGGATTACAAACTCCCAAATCTCACTCTAAGCATCCATAAGTAGTACCTGGTGAAATTACCAAGCCAGGTTGGGAAGTAAGGGATAAAAAGAAGGGAGGAGCTATCACCTGTGAATAATGTGAAATGTTTGTTCAATGATAAAAATTATTTAGAACAGTGTAGTCTGACATTCTCTTTATCCTGACACAGTAGCTAGCTGGCAGTTGCCACAACAGCACAAAGCTGAGTCTGTCCCCATAAAAAAAAAAAATCTGAAAAGAGGCCGTGGGTGCAAATTAAACTCAAGTTTTAACTCACTAATCAGAAGCCAATGGAAATTTTAAAATCACTTTCATGGAAAGACAAATTAAGCCAATAAAAAGTGATATCAAGTATGTAAATAAAAATATTTTCAAGGTTTTAATTGCAATGTAAACCATTTAATAGAACCCTAGCATTCCCCTGCCACCCAGTTTTATTCCAATTAACATCATACTTACAAGATTGTCAATTTTGAGAGAGTTTTTTATTTCTGCATGTATCCTTTGTAGCCTGGAATCCATTGATGTTTCTAAGAATTAAAGAACAATCATATCTGAAGGATAACACAGTGACTCAAATCCACAAATGCATAGTGTCTTTCGGAAAGATCTTTTATTCAAAACTGAACTGCTGATACAAGGTACAAAAGCAAGAGGTTATTTGAAAAAATGTACTCTCTCAGCTAGTGATACAAATGTACTATTTTGACCATAATTATGGTGACCATGTGTCATGGTTTGGGAGGGGCAGTCCCTGTTTTTAAGGCCTGTCCTGGTGTCGCGCCCAGCTGTTGCAAAGAGCAGCAAACGTCCCAGGAGGAGGGATCACCACTGTGCAAAGCCTCTACGAAGATTTAAAATCACCTCCTCCTGCCTGCTCCTGGGGCTGCTACCATAGCCAGGTTTATATCCAGGGGCTGGCTCCACCAGCATGGACACTAACTTAGCTATCTGGGAGCAGCCTCAAGTCAGGCAGAGAGGGTCACATGAAGCAGCAGGACGCTGAGAGAAGCAATACTCCGAGTGCTGCACTCCTCCCCCGCTGTGGGCCAGGAGTGTGGTGTTGGGCCAGCTGAGGTGAGCAGGGTTGCCCAAGGTAGTGCTGATGGTGCACATCTCTCTGCTGCGGTAGAGAATTGCAGGGTCTGGCCAGTTGAGACAAGCTGGTTTTCCTGAGATAGCACTGAGTGGTGTTCTCCCGCCGCCGCCCCCTCCCCCACCGCGGCTACTGGCTGAAGAGAGCATGGTCCCGGCAGCCCGAGATAGGGGACAGGGTACCCAGGGGGTGGAAGGCCAGGGTGACCCTGACAAATGGGGGGGGGGGTGTCCATCCAAGGTGCCCCCTTAGGGAGGGGGCAGGGTGACTGAGGGAGGGAGGGAAGGAAAGGCTTCAATTCCCCCACCTGTAAAATGTTAAGAGTACAGCCTGAGATATGCAAGAGGTCCCATTAGATGACCATATAATAGTTCCTTGGAAGGTGCTCTACCTTACAAACTGGCATAATGGCAGTGGGTGCAATCTCCTTCCCACAGACCAGTCTTGCCTTGCGACAGTCAGCATCGATTACCAGTGTGTATCAATCATCAATTACCAGATTCAATGATCAATTCCCTCAAATGTGTACCCCCAATATCAGAAATCACACACAAGCACACCAGGTTTGATTAAAAGTTACATTTATAAAATCATATTAGGTATAATAAAGGCAAGCTGTATCAAGAGTACAAATGGATGTCTGGGCTGGGCATGGCTTCTTGGTGGAGATCTCTTTCAGTGCCTGTTACTCCCTTATCTGGCTGATGAATGTCTCTTGATGGCTTCTCATTGTTCTTCTTAAATGCCCTTCTCACAGCGCCTAGCTGTTCAGACCTGTTTTTAAGAGTCCATTAACATTTGAACAGTTGCCTTCTTTCTGTCCTCAAATCCGATAGACTGGGTCGATGGTTCACATTCTATTTACCCCTTTAAAACCTTATTTCCCCTTCAAAACCTTTAATTGTTCATCACATCATCCCATATACAATTTTTCCCCTTCATCGTATTCAGTGTTCACAGACAAACTGATGGATATGAAACATGGGCACGTTACAGCAATATTGAGCAGAGGCAGAACTAGGTTTATGAAGTAGTGTATGTACTGAAAAATAATATATAAAGCAAACAGAAAATCCAGGTAACAAATTTTCTTTCTTTCTGACGACATTTGAGTAAAATCCCTCTTGCTGTAAATTCCAAAAGCAAATTGATCTTGTCTGCACATCCACAACGTAACCATGCTCAGGAAGCGCTTTCAAGCAGCCTCAGGAGTTTTACGCTCTAACTAATATAATATAGTCCTACTACAAAACCTCCCTAACAGTATTAACTAAGTATAGCAATGGATCCCAAAAAAAGATGCCATGGAAGTATCCATTGGACTTAACTGAGGCTGATTAGGTAAGCCAATTCCAAGCAAAACAGAGTAAATATTTTTCCGGTAAAGATTTTAACTTCTGCTGCAATTTGAAACATGACAAACAAAAGCAGCAGCAAAAAAGCTACTATGAAAGAAGGATTACTATGACTAGAATGATAATTTCTCAGAATTCCACACCAAAGATATTTCAGCCATAACTATCCTTGCACAGATTTATCTTGTAATTTGTACCGTTTCCCCATGCCAAATGGGTGGGAATCTGCTAGCAGATGTGACCTGGGGAGGCAGGTTCTGTGCTGTGGCTCCTAACAAGTCTTCCTGATAGAGGATATGCATCTTGGCCTTTTTCTTACTAATCTTTGTTAGGATAGGATTGCAAGCAGGAAGAAATGCAAATAAAAGCTCCACAACATTATGCTTTGGGAGCAGAGAACCAGGAAAGAGGCAGTTGTTGCTGCTCCACAATACACTTTAAAACCTGGGATAACAATAGGTAAAGCAGAAATATTGCAGGGCTACAGGTTATACACCTCTGAAGGCATTGAGCCAGGTGAGTGGGAGGAAGGAGTCTATCCAAAACCTGAAACAAGTATGTGTTGCTGGCTATAGTATTTGCAAAATAGTCACTGTCCAAATGTATTGTACTGTCCGGACCCAGAAACTGCTCAATAAATGAAATCTTAATACAGTATGTATAGATCTACTGCTTAAAATGAAGGCGGCTTTGAAAACTGACCTCGTTTCTTTTCCATCTTCTTAACTTCCGGTTTCTTGCCATCCTCCTTACTTGGCCTGTCAAAAATGTTGAACATTTTATATGATGATCTTGTATTTTGCAAACTTGTCTTTTATAAATCTTTTTGAAAATGAAAGGGACTGTACAATAAGATGCCAGCATAACAAAAGGACAACAATTTATCTTTCGAAATTATTATTATTAAAATTTATATGCTGCCCCCTCCTGCTACAAGCATCTTGGGGCGGCTAACAACATTTTAAAAACACATAACTAAAGTATAATTAAAACCTAAAACCCCCAGATTAAAATAATCCATACCCAAACCCTCCCCAACCCA
Organism: Sphenodon punctatus; assembly: GCA_003113815.1. Taxonomy (NCBI): domain Eukaryota; kingdom Metazoa; phylum Chordata; class Lepidosauria; order Sphenodontia; family Sphenodontidae; genus Sphenodon; species Sphenodon punctatus. The sequence goes on along the minus strand of QEPC01008421.1, from coordinate 647,643 downwards.
CGTCTCCCCCACCCCTACTCACTCCCTTCCCCGAAGGCCTGAACAAACAGCCAGGTCCTACAGGTCTGGCGGAAGGCCAGCAGAGCTTCCTCTGGGAGGGAGTTCCACAGCTGCGGTGCAACCACTGAGAACACCCTCTCCATTGTGGCCCCCCCCGGCTAACCCGAGGGACTTTCCAAGAAGGCGCCCCCAGCGGACCACAAAGATTGCCCCAGGACCCGAGGAGTGAGGCAGTCTCTCAGATAGGAGAGGCCCAAGCCATATGAAGCAGAATGTTATTTAGAGGATATATGTACCATGAATTTCCCAGATCAATCTGGTGTTTTTACAAGATAAAGTTTTTACACAGCAAATATATAAATAAGTGTCACATTTACAAGCTTTATGCTTTTAAAGATCTAACGCTATAATGTATGAAACAGATAAAAGGAATCTCTCAGAGTCAAGAATGAAAAGGTATGTTAGACACCGTAACTATTTCTTTACTTTTATGTCAGTCTGTTTTCACCCAAGCTTATAAGAACTAAATATTAAGTTCCAGTGGACAGACTTAGGGGTCTCTGCCTAGAGTGGCAGCTGTATTTGGAAGATTTCTTAACAATTTAATTCTGCATGCAAAGGGAGGTACTATTGGACATAACACACACAAAAAAGTTCAGATATAATGTCATTTCCCATTGGTCACACAATTACTACGAAAAGCTTATACAGCTGGGGGGGGGAGAAAAAAAGACTCACGACTCAGCTTCCATCTGTTCTTCTTGTTTACGTTTTCTTTCCGCTACTTCCCGCTCATGTTGACCTTTTAACATATTCCTTTTATGAGCACCTTGAAAGTTTCTTCCTCCTTTTTTCTTCTGTTTCATTTAAGAGGAAAGTCTTTTTAGATTACAGTAAATCAAGTGTCCATTTCAATGTAATTCAGAAATTAACTCATTAAGTTATTTTGATATTTTCTCTTTCCTGTTTCTGCTATTTCTTTATACCTAGCCTTAATTATGCCTATTTGCTCTCATTAAACTTGAATAAGTTCAAGACTTCCTTTACCGATATAAAGATACAAGCTTTCAAGATCAAGTTTTATAAACCTGGCAAATACATGGAATCCATGGAAATACTGGTACTTTTTTTAAGACGACCGATGTATCAGCACAATAAAACCCTGAATTAATCCAGCATTTTAAGGACAGATTTTACTTTTCATTAAGATGCATTTTCATTGGTTGATACAACAGTTAAAGAATTCAGATTTGAATATTTGAAATCAAATGTAGCCTGTACCCTAGATACAGTACTTTCTGCTAACTAAGATAGCCCTTGTAGCCACATGGCACCAGACACATTGAGAACTTTTTGCTGTAATTAATCCTCAAACCATTTACTCCATAGTAGTAATATTTACTTCAAGGAAACACCTGCTTAAGTAAATTGTTTGAGGACTGCTGCCTTTGATTAGACTTTTTCCATTAACAAATCTATTTAGATAATTCTTCTTGTTCATGATATTTGTGAACCTGAATTTGGATGGAAACTGGAATTAAAGTTGGTTTTATTAAAAATTATGTTAAGAGAACTGAAACTAAAAATATTCTGTTTCAATTTAGCACAAAGGATACGGGCAAAATGTTTTGTACAGAAGAGAAATTACAGTATTGACAGTTGGAAGTAGAGGGAAGATACATGTATTGTATAAACTGAAGCTATGCAATATGATCCTGCGCTCACGGTCTTGGAAGGGGGTTAAGGGTTATTCCATCTAGCTGGGGTTCCCAGCTAAAGTTGGCTCACGAGTATCACAGCCACCCAACCCAAACCCCCTTATTTCCACCATTGCCTGGGAGAGGGGCTACTGAAAAAAGGAACAGAGAAACAGGAAGATAGATAGGTCAGAAATAACGTGAGCAGATACAGCATCTAAAAAAGAAACAATATTTCCAGGACACTGGATCTACTCACACTTTTTCAAGGAATGGATGATCTAGTTAAGAGTTAACACAAGTTTCTCCCTCCTGAATTAAATGAGGAAGATCAGAGATTCATATCCATCTAGATTTATTTTATTTATTTTTTTTTGGGGGGGGGGAAGCCAGTTACTGGTCCAAACATGTAAGTTTAGTCTGTTTGCTAAAATAAGACATTTTAAAACAACCTAGTGAAATAGGCTTTAAGAAGAGGAGTCAATTTCCAAATCCAGTTCATATCCCTGAACAAATGTAAAATATGACATTATGCTATAACCCTTGATCAGGGCCCTATGGTTTCTGTGCTGCTATAAATATGGTCCTTTCCGCAGAATTCAGACTGGGGCAAAATTCCCACAGAAATGACCCTCCCAGAGGTGCAGAATCAGCTATAGCAGGAAGCAGCTGGCATGTGTGCTATGGCTGTGTATGCCCTACCTGGTACTAAGGGGCTGGTAACAGAATATCGCAGGTGGAACCTCTGCTCCCTTGGCTGCAAGAAGAGAGGCCTCAGTCCCTTGTCTCTCCAGACCCAACAGCCACCTCTTCCTGCTGAATGGAAGCTAGGGAGACCCACTGCCCTCTCCCCTACCAAAATCCTCCCCCCAGAAGCTGAGGAAGTCTCTGCCTCTTCTCTTCCTGCTGTGCCGATGCCTCCTGTGGTGAAGGGAAGGGCAGCAACTGTCCCCACCCTCAGCAGTGCCTGAGCCTGCCCAAGGAGGGAGAGACACTGCAACTTTGTCTGACTGATGCAGGAAGGATGGAGAATACATGTATGTAACTGTCACACACCAAACCCCTTTATCCCTCCCAGCCTGCAGTGCCCCACTCCATCTACAGCCACAGTTCCCCAGGGCCTCCATCTCCCCTTCTCCCAGTGCACCCACCTCATTCATTTCCCCTAGCTCCCAGCGCAAACAACTCCTTCCATCCCACCCAGTTCCTGGTTTCCCAGACCCCTTTTGCCTTGCACCCACCCCATCCATTCCTCCCAGCTCCTAGTGCCAACATGCACTTTTTTCTAGCTCCAAGGTTATTGATCCCCACGCCTCCAACCTTGTACATCATCCCAAGTCCTGGTCCCCTCAAGCCTTGGAATTTTCCTTCCCCTACCCTATATCACCCTGAACCTTTCCTTCCCTCCCACAACACCCTCACTGCCCCAGTTCCTCTCCCCACTGCACCCAGGGCACAACAAAATGCAGGAACCCCAATTAGGCAAATGAACCTTTTTGGAGGTTTACATAATTTGAATAAGTTTATTCTGCCTTACACAAATAAAATAAAATAAAAATCACAGCATCTGGGTTCTTTCTGGAGCACTTGGGATTTATTTATTTTTTTAACTATAGCATATATGGAGCCTGCCCTTGAGGTACCAGATTTAAGACTCGTAAGTAAATTCAGGATGTAGCTTCTCGATCACTGATGTAGGATGTGTATTTAACATCTGGGGGAGAAAATGCTAAAAAGTATATAAATTAATTTAAAGCAACACATACTTTTTCACCTTCCTGCTCTTCTTCATCCTCTTCAGAATCAGAGGCAGATGCGGAGCCCGCTTTAGTAGTGTTTTTCCTTTTTAGTTCAGCTTCTTTTTTGCCTTCTTTTTTGTCTGGATCTTTCCTTGGTTTGTCTTCTTCCTTTGGACCTTCCTCATCTTTTTTCTGCTGCTTTCTGGGTGGTTTTTCTTCAACTCCTTTTTTCTTATTCTTATCATCCTCAGAAACACTAAAAAGTAGTGATTTATTTCAGTCAGTGTCATACTTTGGCTTGGTAACCCTACCAGTATTAAATCGTGTATGTGTATGGGAAGATGAAGAAATGTTTAAATGGTTTCCTTTTAAAAGAAATTCTACAAGTTTCCAACCTTTTTGGTATAAAGACAGTCTTTAGGAAAGGAGGCTGTAAAGTGTTTTCTGTAAATCTAAGAGTACCAACAGTAATGTTCAGTTTTTCTGCTCCCTGCAATGTCACACATACACACACACACACAAAATAGTCCTATAAAGTCACCACAATAGCTAAACAAACTCACTATGGGCTTAAAATAAAGTCCATGTATAAGTATTTGTAAAATCAGTGCCTTTGACACAGACTGTCTGGTTCCAAGATCCGTTAACTTTAAGAATCATAACAATTATACCAACCAGGAATATTCAACTAAATCTCTGATATATGAAAGATGTATAATATTCTATAGAATATGCTTCATACAACTAATGACTACTTTCAGTTTTAGGATAAAGATTTGGCACAGCCTATAAATAAAGTATTCTTAAAAATATTGAAATTTCTACAGTGTGGGTGGGGAATTTTGCATGTTACTTTTCATATAAGCCTTAGTGAAACTGCTGTCAAAGGCAACTTGGTTCAGCAACTAAAGTTTTGGCAGTATCCTTTTCTTTTTCCATCACAAAAATAAGTCTTGTAAAAGAGCAAGAGGAAAATGGGTCATGACCTACTTGGGGGGGGTCCTTGCTGTTGGTGGAGGCAGAGCAGGATTTCATGGCTGCCTTGACAACCATGGATGGGCCTTTCCCAGGTAATATCGAGCCTTATACATAAGACTAGACACATGCTGGATTTAATGTTCTGCACTTGCGTGGGAACGAGCATTCCAGTTCTTGAAGGTGTCACTGGCACCGTGGTCATGGCTGGACGATCACCTTCTGAAGGTCAAGATCCTCGTCTTCCTTTGCGCCTCTCGGGGTAGTAAACCAGTTAGGTTGGTCCATCTACAGAGACTAATGGATCCAATAGGATTTCAGAGCGCACTGGGGGATTTACCTGCTGACCTGGTTGATCTGTGGCACAGTATATGACTCAGGTTAGGAACACAGTGGCACTCAGTTATCCATTTTCTCTGCTGCGGCAGCGAGGGCCTCCCTGGCAACAGAGAGGCTGCTAAAGCAGAAGGGTAGGTAGTTAAGAGTGCAGGTGGTGCTCGACCCGTGCCAAAGTCTGCAGCATAGATCATTTTTGAAGGACTATGCCAAGGCTGTGGCAAAGAAAGCTCTCTTTGCAGCTGCCATAGCATCTGCAAAAGGCCACCCAGCAGACTCTTAAGGGTGGCTAATGGCCTGTTAAATCCTAGCTGTCTCCACCTGGAGTTAAAGTCATTTGTTATCCTCTGTGATAAGTTTGCCACTTATTTTACAAATAAAGTTGCTCATACGTATCTGGCACAATTTGGGAATTGCCAGTTTGGGTGCCAAGTCAGGAGGTTCGGTGCTGTCCAGTTTACTGGCATCAGCTTCATTTGCCCACCAATGCAGAACGTGTACTTAGTTGGAATGGTGCAGGTGACCAGTTGTGAATTAGATCCATACCCATTCTAGCTGGTGAAAGCTAGCTGGGAGATGTTGGGGCTGTTGATGGTTGGGGTTGGCAAGGAGATGTTGGGGCTGTTGATGGTCTGGAAGGGCAAGGATACCTGACAGCCTTAAAATTGTGGCCATCTGGTCTCTGCTCAAGAAGCCATCTCTCGACGTTGACTCCCGTGCCAGCTATCACCTCATCTCCAGTCTTCCCTTTTTAGGGAAGGTTATTTAATGGGTGGTCACCTCACAGCTTCAGGTGCATCTCCATGCTACTGGGATTCTTGGACCCATGTCAGTCAGGATTTCATCTTGGGCACGGCACAGATACTCTACTTATGGTCTCAGTGTGGAAATTGACAGAGGAAATTGCAAGGTCTTTCAGCGGCCTTTGATACAGCTGATCATAGGGTGTTGTTGAAAAGGCTGTATGATCTGGCAGGGGCTCATGGGACTTCTCAAGTGGTTCCGTTCATTCTTCTCTAGGAGAACCCAGAAGGTGGTGATGCAGTTGCTTACGGTCTCTGCAGGAGCTCCCCTGTGGGGTTCCACCTTGTCCTCCCTGTGTTCAATGTGTATCTGAGGCCCCCAGGCGAGGCCATACAGAGATCTGGAGTAAAATGCCATCAATATGCTGATGGCACCCAACTCTCTCTCTCTCTCTAGCTGACTCGGGTCCTGCAGTCTCACTGCTGACCCCAGTGCCTGGCTGCCGCTGGGGACTGATGCAGATGAGTCAGTTGAAGCTGAATTCAGACAAGACCAAAGCCCTGATGGTTGGCCAGCCTTGTGACCTAGGAACACCTGTCACTGGTCGAGTCCAGTCTCTCTTCGTTACTCACGTTCACAGCTTTGGGGTGCTCTTGGATCCATTGCTGCACCTGGATTGCCATATTGCAGTGCTGGCCACAAGTGTTTTTCACCAACTCCATCTGCAGAGAAGGCTGCAATCTTTTGTTAAAATCAGATGTGTCTTCTAAGCTCAAGCCTGGTCATCTTCCAGAAGCGATGCAAGACCTGTCTGTCTGGTCAGGCATTTGCAAGCAGGAATAAGGTCAGGTGGGATTGGGTTTGGGGTCAAGGAGGGATCGGGATGTAGTTTTTAGGGGAATTTTTTTTTAGATGTTTTTATATGTTGAAGCCATTCTGAGTTTTAATGGGAAGGACGGGACAAAAGTCAAACAAACAAACAAATAAATAAATAATAAAGCAAGCATGACTAACACACATTTAATTTAAAGAACACAACTCACATGTCATTCTCTGAAGGACAAGGTGGTTTCACCAATTTGGGTCTCCCTCTGGGTTTTGGAACCTTTGCTTCTGAAGCTAGTGTTTTTACACAAAAAAACAAATGTGTCAGCCGCCACTGACTGCTCCTGTTTTATAAAGATCTACGTTATTTTACAAGCAACAGAGGTTAGCCAGCGAATGGGATTAATGTACTATCACCCTTTAAATTCAGTCATAATTGAAGCAAGTTTAGCAGTTATATTCTAGACTACTAAAAATGGCAAGACAATTAAGTTAGATTGGCTAGAGATTTTGAAGTTCATAATGTCAACAAATAAATAAGGAGGACTGCTGGAAAAGTTTACATACTGGCTTTTCTATTATGTTAGGTTGTAGTCTTGCAATTAATCCCAATGCTAATGTAACAAACCTGAGATCAAGGAATCCATTTTTGCATAAAGTGTGACAAGGGGCTTGCCTAGCACCCCCAAGAACATACTGACAGAAAACATTCTTCATAGCATTTGAAATGCCACTGGCATTACTGTGCATTATTGCTATGGAATAATTCTTACCACACGCTAATACCAATTAATGTTGTGAGCGAAGGTGTTTAGTAGCAGACCTTGTTTTGGCCAATGTGACCCCATATTGGCCCCAAGCCTTTTAACATTCCGGTGAGTTTGTAAAGCCTGGCTGTTCACCCAGGCCTTTGCGAAGGGGGTGGGTGGGGTGGGTTAGGGAGTTTTAATCTCCCCCTACCCTTATTTATTGTTTTTTGTGCCTAACCCTGTTTTAATTAGGATTGTTTTAAATTTTTATAGATTGTATTATGATGTTTTAAAATTGTTAGCCGCCCTGAACTGTTTTCAGGAGGGGTGGAATAAAAATCGATAAAAATAAATAAATATTGAGATAAATATGATTTCATAAAAACGTAGCATCACTAGATTCCTGCTTGGACCAAAGTCTGGACCCAGACATGGGGCTATGTGTCTCCCTCCAGCATGGCCATTCCCCCTTCAGGTGTGTCATGATGTCGTTATAACACCTTGAAGGAGCAGAGCCAAGACTAGGTCTGCAAGGACTGGCTTGGTGGCAGGCATTAACCACCTTTCCTTCCCACCAGCACCCATGGATTCCAAGATGCCCCAAATCCCTGCTGTTGCATTTGCTGCTGCTCTGGCAGGGCTAGGGCAGGAGCAGCAGTATCTGAAGCAGCAGGGCGGGCGGGTTAGGTCAGGTCCACAGCTCTGCCCAACATATCCTGGACTGCTACCATCTCAACCAGTGGCTAGCAATGTCACTGCTCAGGACCTCAGACAGCAAAGGCATGTAAAGGGCATTAAACATCAGCTGGGATTGTAACCCTTTTTAGAATCATGACCCAATTTAGATCCCCTATTTATTTGATACCCCAGCTATGGGGAACTGCCATAGCAGTTCGGGGCAGCTTATAGTCATAAAAAGATAAAATACAACAGTAACAACACACTACAAGGCATTGGAGGTTGTCAGAACCACCCCCACCCCCAAAACCATCCTCGCCCCGGCAGAACAGCCAGTTCTTACATCCTTGTTGAAAAGAGGGGAGGTCCGGGGGCTAACCAGGCTTCTGCCAGGAGGGAGTTCTACAGCCTCGGTGGGGCCATCGAGAACGCCCTCTCCATCGTTGTCCCCTGGGATACCTGGGGGACTTAAAAGGTGCCCCCAGTTGACCGCAGGGGTCAATCCAGAGTCCAGAGAGTGAGGCAGTCCCGCAGGTAGGTAGGGCCCAAGCTGTTTATGGCTTTATTGGTAAGTACCAACACCAGGCCCAGAAGACTATAGACAGCCAGTGCAGAGAATGGAGCACTGGTGTAATATGCTCCCAGTGGTCCTGACCCCGTAAAGAGGCAAGCCACCACATTCTGCACCAGCTGCAGTCTCCAAACAATCACCATGGGTAGCCCCACGTACAGCACGTTACAGTAGTCCAGTCTAGAGGTGATGAAAGCATGGATGATAGTGGCCAGGTCGGAGTCTGAGACATATGGCCAAACCTGCCGCACCAGGTGTAACTGGTGAAAAACTCCTCGCCACAGCCCCCACCTAGACATCCAGGTGGAACCTGGGAATCAAGGAGTACTCCCAGACTATGAACCTGGGGAACCAGTGGAGGGCAAACCCCATCAACGATGGGGATGCCAACCCCACTGTCTTCCCCACTAACATTGCCTTCATCTTGTCAGGATTCAGCTTCAGTCGGTTAGCCCTCATCCAGTCCCCCACAGCAGCCAGACACTGGGTAAGCACGGAGACTGCCGGGCCTGGGTTGGATGAAAAGGAGAGGTAAAGTTGGGTGTCATCAGCATATCGACGACACCACACACCAAACCTCCTTAGGACCTTGCCAAGCGGCTGCATATACACATCGAACAAGAGAAAAGACAAGATGGAACCTTGCGGGACTCCCCACGAGAGGTCCCAGGGCAATGAAATACTGTTAATTCCACTCTAGTTAGTAAATTCTCTCTTTTGAGGGCATTTTAAACATTTCCCATCCACTTTAAGTTAGTATAGGCATTTTATTATACTTGTATTCAGATTTTGGGGGAACTTACCAGCTGGTCTTCCTCTTTTAGGGCTCACTTTTGGAACTGTGACCACTGCAGTTGTTGCTGCCACTGCTGCTGCCACCTCTTCAGCTTCCACTTGTTTTTCAGCCTATAATAAAGGATTATAGGCTTCATGCAATTACAGACATAGGACTTTCTATTGGCCCAAACTATGGTTCATCTTTTTAGTACAATGTAAGTCTTCAAAGGACTTCTAAGTTCATGATATTTCAAAGCAAGACCTAGACAATTACACGTCAGGCGCCAGCTTAAAGCGAACACCATATAGAGCCTGAACTGCTGAAAACCATATAGCTGGTTTACTCAATCTTGGCTACTATGCTATTCAATCATTTTCAGCTTTGTATGCTATTTTTTTTTTAAAAAAAGCACAGTGATAAGCAATCATAATAATGTGCATGTTCTGGCCAGGTTAACTTCAGAGCACTAAACTACTTGCAAGAACAAACAACAATGTACTTAATAAAAGCTGTCAGGAGCAGTCTTAAAAGTTAGGCCATTTGCCCGCATCGGCAAGTCTCCCAGCGGGAAACATATAGCCCTGTGTCCACACACAGAGTTCGGCGTATGTTTTCCAGCCAGGAGATTTCCTACCGGGAGAATTGCCAGCGCGTGTAACTTGGGCAAGTGGCCTAACTTGCAACTTATGTTCTTGTAGCATTAAAAGGCTGCTCTTGATATTCAGAACACTAAAACCATTTTTTTTGTTTTTTATAAATAGAAACCTTTGTATTTGGCACATACTTAAAAGTATAGGGGCTGGTAGTGTGATCCTCCAGCTGTTAGCACCAACCCTATTCAACTGTCACCACTCAGATTGGTGAATATTCACAAGATGCTTACCAAAATGAGTCAGAGGGTGAAAACAGACACAACGCTAACATTTCTTATGCATGTTGCAGGGCTGTATTGGTGCCCCCACATAGCCCTGCAACATGCATAAGAAATGTTTAAGCAGTGTTAAAATGGAGTTAACGTTATGTCTGTTTTCACCCACTGTGGCACAATAATGCCTTTAGCCTTCTCTTCCTAGGTCTAGCTCTTTCATTCATTTTGCTTTCTCTGATCTAAAGAACTCTGATCAGCTGCAATAACTAAGCAAACTCTCAACAGAAGAGAACTTTTCTTGTGATTTTGCACTGTACTCTTACATTATTTGGTTTTCTAAATGCACCCTTTATTACCTTAGTGTTTATTCAAAAATCCAATGAGGAAAAAGGTGGATTAATATACATGCCTTTAAAAAAATAGGAGATCCAACAAGAAAGGCATGTGTCTTAATTATTGTAATTGGGGAGAAGAATTGAGTGAGCTGTTACCTTTCTTTTCCTCCCTCTTCTAGAGGCCTTAGGAGCAGGCACATCATTTGCTTTTCCCACATCCTGAGAATAAAAAAAAGTTAACGTATTAGCAAAATTTTAAGAACCATTTAAAATTATTTTTAAATTCAGCTGACCATGCTACCATTGTCTTAAGCATACATACAGAAATTATATTCTGTTCCAAGTAAGTCTGGATGTTGATTTTTTTAAACTAAAAATCTGTAAAAGTGGATTAGTAGTAATTTGAAGCCACTGCCACTTGAAAAGTAAATTTTAACTAGAATTTTGCTTGAATAGCAGTTCAGTTTTATTCAACTAGAAATCATAACCTGTACATTTAATTTCCAGGATATCAGTTTCTCAAATCTGTACCTGAAAAGTTGAGCTTTAATTACTCCAGCTTTCCTGTTGTCAGCGAATGACGCACATCTGAAGAAAGACTCTGCCCCAAAAAATGTTAGGCCCTTTTCAAACAGGCCGCAGTGCAGGGAGGGTGTAGATGGGTGTTTGCTGCAGTGTGGGGAAGCAGCCCTGACATGGGCGCACACCCATCTGCACTCATGGAACAACCGCCATTATCGCCAGTTGCTCTATGCGTGGGCGATGGGTGGAGTGCAGATGCAGCCTCCATCCACTGGCCACGGCAGTCACACAGGCACCCCCCCCCCCATGCCCACGCAACTGATCTGTGTGGGCATTGGGGGGCGGGGGGTGTCTCATGTGAAAAGGGTCTTCGTTACTCCTGCTTTACACTAACATTGTTCTTTCAAAAAATTCTTAAATATTACTTCCTGCCTATCTGGTGACTCAGATAGAATGGCAGGTAACAGAGCATGTGATTTCTCCAAGATTCCCCAACCTGCTGGAGGCTGTGGGGGCAGGGGTTCACTGAGGGAGCACTTGCTGTCAGCACTCCACTACCCTGCCAGCTCCTGTGGTGGAAGTGGCCAACATCAATAAGCCCAGAGGCCTAGCTGAGGGAGAACAGAAGGAAGGCAGGCACAGAGGATGAGAGGATCAGGGGTAGCGTGCCCCATTCAGCATGAAGGAATGCTGAATGGCTTAAGTATGACAGAGATTTCAGCGAAGCATCAAAACAGAACTACTGGTTTTATTTTTGTATCTACAGATACTCAACTTACTTCACTGCTAGCTTTTTCTGGAAAGATATCCTCCTCCTTTGAAGCATCCATCTCTTTTTCTTCTGCGTCAACATCAGCTGGTAAGTTATCCTGTTTAGAGACCTGTAAATTGAAAGCCAGCATGGTGCGTTTCCATTATTTACTCTAATCTGGTCACCCTAGATACCTTGGGTCCTTCACCCATTCGTTAGCATTATACTGTTTGCTACTTTTGGTTAAAACAAAAATGAGCATTTGTAACAATATTTCTTTTGTTTCTGAAACACATTGGCCTGTTTACTGAACTGATTGTTACTATATTCTGTTTTAACAAAGGCCCTTTTCAAACGGATGGCCCACCCCCGGTCCATGTATGCGGACAGAGGGGTGCGTCTGTTTGAACTCCGCAGCAGTTGCTGGGAGATGGGTGGGTGTCGGTGGGCACTCCACCCATGCACAGAGCAACAGGTGCCAATGTCAGATGCTCCGTGCGTGGAGATGGAGGGCTGTGGGAATGTACCCCCTGCAGTCGTCCCCCCCCCACGTCCATTTGAAAAGGGTCTAAATTCCCAATATTAGGTCTAGTCTTCAATTGAAATGTATTGAATTTAGGCAGGCAACTTTAATGCAATAGGAAGTACAAGTGACAACTCAAAAAGCCAAACTTAAAAATACTAGAGACCAAGCAATAAAGTCAACTTATTCCAAGGTCTCCACACGATTTCCACTACATTTTAGTGTTCAATTACAACTGTAATGCAAGTATGTGTGCTTTGCACCTTTATTTCATGACTTTCTGTATAACATTTTCTACTATTGTTGGCAAGGCAAGGCCTAACCTGGGCCTTGTAGTGTAGGTAGGTAGGTAGATGTCCTGCTACCTGCCAAACAGCTCATCAGCAGGAAGATGGAGTCCAAGGCCCACTCTTCTTGGGGTGCAGTTGTCCTGGACCAGGTGTCTATCTTAACCAATGGATAAGCTGGCGCTGGCAACTGCTAACTATTTCTGCCAGTTCTGGAAGCTTACAATCATTCTTACATTACAAAGAAACCTCTCTCTCACCTTTTACACATCTCAATTTCTCTTAGTTCAAGTTGGTAATTTATTACACACAAGCCAAATTGGTATAAACCAGTTTTACACTTGCATGTGATATTTGCTTATCTATATACACCCATGTTAGTCTGGTTACAGTGCAAGTCTCTTTAATAATATAGCACCAGCAGTGTATCTGGCACTGAACACTAATTAGACAGGTCCTCATACCTGGGAATTTACAATCTAGGATGGACAAGGGAGGGGAGATAAGAGAGAGGGGCACATAGGGAGACAGGGAAGTCACAGATGTACATGCTTAGCTTAATTACAGCAGAGAAGGGGGCCTTGAATAAAAGGATAATAGAAGATGCATTAGTGAACACCCTGTAGGGCTGCTATAAAAACCTCTAACAGTCAATTTCAGTTAAACCAAAGCACTTCTTTAGTTTATGCAAAACGTAACTCCAGGGATTAATTACTCCTGCAAGGAACATCACAATCCAAGGAACGTAATTACTTGTTTTCGGAGTTTTGTGATGCTAAATCAACCCATCCAGAACAGCTGAAGCCTAAATATAGGCCTTTGTCAGGTACAAGTGAGAGGAAGTTACTGTGATGTAAAGGACTTCAAGAGGAATTTAAAATGCTCTCACCTACCTAGTAGTAATGGTATACGCATAGACAAAAAAGTGACAGAAACAGCTTATACGCACAGCAATGCCTCACTGTTCACACACTAAAAATTGGGTGGGTGTTGACAATACAAGGTTTCCCAGAAAGAATGAACAGGTTAGTTTGTAGTCACTCACTTTAGGAGCTGTTGACTTTTTCCTTTTGTTTCCCACTTTTTCTTCATTTCCCTCAGTAGTCTCTTGACTGCTTTCTTGAGCAGTTTCTTTGACAACTGCAGTGGTAGGGTTAACAGCTGGATGGGACTGAAACCAAATATTAATAAGAGGTCTGAAGGACTACTAGTGACATTAAAGTGGTACAGCCCGGTAAAAACACTGTTATAAAATGCCCCCTTAGTTTACTAAAGCTTGATTTAAAAATAAAATAATTATCTCAGCTTAAACAATGAAAACATTAAAGTTGCACTTGCAGGTCCCCATGGACTAGCACAATACTGTGATTGAAGTTTTTATTCCTGGACAACAAGCAGCTAGAGAACTTGTCCCAAACTGTGGGCTTTGACCCCAAAATGGGGTTACATCATCACAGATCGGGCCACAATCCCAACTGACGTTTGATATTCTTTGCACATATTCATGGTTGCCTGGGGTTATGAAATATATGCAAGTCTTAAAAAGGATCACACAGGCAAGAGCTGGAAGCCATTGAGACAGGATACTGAACTCCTTATCTTCCCTCCCAATCCTTCCTCTCCGTCTTCCGTCAATTGCCATTGACGGGGTCTCCATCCTCCCTGTCCCCCAAACCCGTAGCTTGGGCTTCATCTTCGACTCGCACCTTACCTTCAAACCCTACATTGACTTGGTTGCTAAATCCTGCCGCTTCTCCCTCCACAACATTGCTAGGATCCGCTCTTTTCTGTCTCCTCTGCCAAAACTCTCATTCATGCCCTAGTCATCTCATGCCTCAACTATTGTAACCGCCTCCTTGCTGGCCTTTCCCGTTCTCACCTTTCTTCCCTCATCTCTGTTCAAAACTCTGCAGCCAGGATCATCCACCTAGCCCCTCGCTTTGACCATGTGCAGCCACTCCTCTCCGCACTGGCTCCCTCTTCCTGAGCGTACTCTGCGCAAGCTCCTTGTCTTGTGAAGGGCTACAAAGCCCTTCACAACCTCACTCCCCCCTACCTCTCTGCCTTGATCTCCCTCCGAACCCGTTCGAGCGCTCCGCTCCTTTTCTATCCCCTCCCTCATCCTCCCACGCCTCCCCTGCTCCGCCGACTGCCTTCGTCCCTTCTCCCTTGCTGTCCTGCACGCCTGGAACTCCCTCCCTGCCCTCGTCCACCTTGCCCCCACCCTCCACACCAAATCCCTCCTCAAAACCCACCTCTTCTGCTCTGCCCTTCCTAACTCCTGCTAATCATCCCCACCCATGATTATCCGCCACCTGTTATCTGTAAACTCCAATTTACTGTAACCAAGCCAAGAACGTGTACCTGAGTTCTCGCATCCTCATGAATATCGCATCGCACCCCTTGTCTCTCCCACTGTTCCCCCTTCCCTGTCTCCCCTCCCCGTCTTTAGATTGTAACCTCTCAGGCAGGGACCGTGTCTATCTTGTTTTTTGTAAAGCGCCAGGAACAATGCTGGCACTATATAAATTCTTATAATAATAATAATATACCCAAAAGAGAATAGTATTGCAATCAGCAAGGATAAGGCTAACGGTGGGTAATTAAAAGGTGTGTAAGTTTAACAGAACTAAAATCAGAGCATTTAGTTTGCAGGTGCCTGGGAATCATTGGCACCCAGAAAACAGGCTGGCGACTGGTTCAGCGGTGTAGTTGGGCAAGAACATTTTAACACCAGGATAAACTAGTCTTCTTTTTTTTTTTTGCTCCCATAGTTCGATCTAAATTTCATGCCTTGCTAAAGTTATCAGCATCATATGCAAAACCCCTTTCAGAATGAGATCATAGAAGTAGAAGCTGGCCAACTGGAGACAGAGGCATACTTGAATGCAGAATCACTTGCTGTGAAGTAGAAAGCCTAGCCTCCCTTTTCTTGCAAAGTACTGGAATACAGAGAAGGGATTCCGTTCTGGAGGTCAAATCCATCCAATAATACTTTGTTAAAATGTAGCTAATTTAGTCTTCTCTCACCCCATCCTTAAATTAAAATAATTGTAAGGAATTAAATTAAAAGAATTGTAAAGAATTGAGGTTAACAACTGTAACACTAACTTAATTCTTAAACCTTAATAACCTGGTGAGCGGATGTTTTAACAGCAAAAATGGGACTTGCCCAGATAGTGCATTGATGTATAAAAACTTATTCTCCCCGACAATGTTCTGTCTTATGCTTTATATCATCTCAAAGGAGTCTACATCACCACCTGACTGTGTGGAATCTTATTAGGTAGATCAGTCACTATAGTCTTTAGTGCTGAAGTTGTTCATTTTTTAATTTAGATTTTTACCCCACCCTATTCCCCAAGGCTCAGGGCTACTCACATCATAATGAAACCAATTACACCCCCTCCTGATCTACCCTGTCCATTAAGTGCCTGGCCCCCCGCCCCCAGGAGTCTGACTATCACTGACAGTGTTAGGCAGTCCATGCCAATGGAGGGGGCCAGGAAGAGTGAGGGAGAGGCAGAGGCCCCATCTCTCCCTCACAACTTCCGATGGTGGCAGGTGGTCTGCCTCTGCTGCGCCCACCGCTGCCGGAGCCCGAAGCAGGGAGCCGGCGAGCGGGCCCAGGACGCCAACGCCACAGCAACAGATAGGGTAAGTGATCCTGAAATGGCTGGGCTTGGGGACAGGCAGAGGTGAGTGCCTCTCCGCCCGTCCCCGAGCCAGGGAATGCCCTTAGGGGAGAGGGGCCACGCATTTCTCCCCCGCCCTGGGCCCCGCATCGCCTAAGGCTGGCCCTGATTGCATCCCTGTATTCCACCCTCTCACTCAGGCAGGCCTTGAGTACCAGTTTGCCCCACTTTCTGGCAACTTCCGCATACCCACCCCACCTGGCTCATGGATCACTTTGCAAGCCAGAAAATATCAGTGGTCTGCAGAATTTCTCTCTCCTCCAGTGGCTTATTCTGGAGGCACAATGAACAAATCAATAGTTTCTTGAGTATTTTCACCAACCTTTGCATCCCAGTAACATAGCAATTATAGCTCTCTCACAGAATAGTATCCACTCATACCCCTTCAGAACTTCTTGACAGAGTTGCAAGTTGGTGCTCTCTTTCATCCTACTGCAAACCACTGACTTGGTTGAACCATGACTACTATTTATTGTGTACCATTTGCTTTATGCTGGCATTTAGGAGGCTCAAAAATAGAATTAGAACTCCACAGTAGTATATATTCTACTGGGACTACACACAGAAAGATGGCCCTGAGTCTTATTCAGGAATAAGAAAAATAGGCCATGCTCTATGGATGAGCATGCTCATGTCCATGCTCTACATGGGCTTCTCATTCCAAATTGGTTGTGTGATCAAAATTAAATAGCTTCGAAACTTGGATCTCATTACCCAATTATCATTACTGCAAGATTTACATGACTTATTCTGAGAGGTTCTAAGATGGTTACCAAAACACCTTCCAAAATTCCCATAAACTGACATCTTTGATTGTAAAAAAAATTCCCTCACATCTATTATTGAAAACTGGCCTTAAGCTGCTATTAATGTTAGGGTTTGGCCTGCAAAAAACTGCAATAGAAACATCAGTCTACATTTTTACTCTCTCATCCCCCCAAAGCAGAACAGTAAAACACTGCCAAATTACTTATCCAAATCAGACTATTTTACTTGATTACAGTTGTATTTAACACATACATGGATCACTTACCTGCTGACTAGAGAATTTCACTTTGGGGTTGTTGTCAATTTCCCATAATCCTTCATTAAAGCCTTTTCTTTTATTTGGTTTGCCATACTTCTCTTTATTTTCGTAATAAGGAAATATGTCTTTTGGTCCCAAAAAAGCTCTGTAAAAGATGAAGGAAAAGTTGCTGTAGTTGTTGCAATAATGTTACATACACATTCCATACAGTACCCTATTACAATGCACTGTGTATTACTATAGCCCACTGTCAGTACCCCTAAGTAACATTTTTATTTGTGCTAACTTAGTACTTTGCACAGTAGTGGCATTTAACATTATGTATAACACTTTTGAGTCTAGTTTAGGATATCACACACCTACCAAAGGAGAGCTGACAGTTTATCTAGGAAAGTGAAAATAAAAACCCCACGTATCTCATTACTTTT
The DNA here is from genome assembly GCA_003113815.1 of Sphenodon punctatus. Lineage (NCBI taxonomy): Eukaryota > Metazoa > Chordata > Lepidosauria > Sphenodontia > Sphenodontidae > Sphenodon > Sphenodon punctatus. Next base: position 630,115 of record QEPC01008421.1, on the reverse strand, counting down.
AAAAGCATGACAAAATTGCAACAACAAAAAAAAAGAAGAAGAAGAAAAAAGTATGGGGCTGGGGCCTTTCACTTTCGAAGGCTGACCAGCACTCTTCCCCCATCCCCAGAGCCTCTCAGGTATGATGAATGCATATCAGGATATGAAACTGACTATTTTTATCTTCAAGGTCCAGCTAAAAAAGAACAGGAAACATTATGGTTGATATTGGAATGTAGGAAGAGTGTACTAGAACACCTACTGCTGTCACCATGCATTAACAAAGATTATTAGCATTGCTGTCTACTTGGAGCAGCAGTTACAGAGGAAGAATGGAAGCCCACAAGGGACGTATGCCCGTGGAGTGCTTTGAGGGATGTGTCTAAACAAAAAAGTTAAAGTGTTCCCTAATTTAAGAATGATAAAGTTAATCAAGCAAGTAAATAACATGTTTAACAAATTAAGGATGCCAGTATATTAGTTTGGAAATATTTTCTGTGAGCAAGTGTGCCTGGGCTAGAGTTGCAACTGGGCACCTGAAGATTCAGGTACCCTGATGAATCTGGGGTGCCCAAATTGACCCGGCCCTATTTGGACACTATTGATGCCTGAACAGGATCCAATGAGGTGCTCAAACGCACCAGCTAGCCTTTGAAAGTGACAGTTTTAAAGTTTAAAAAGCCACTTCCTCTCCCCCCCTTACAAAAAAACCCATAGGAAGGGGGGGGGAGGGTTGGAGGATGGGAGAAGACAGGCAGGCTTTGAAACGGACAAGCCCCAGCTGGGACCACAGCAGTCCCAGAGGCCTGTCGCTTTCAAAGGTCATCCATTGTTTCCCCCCACCACAGTGCCTCCCACCTGAGATGCACTTGGGGGGCTGGGGGGAGGAGAGAGAAGAAACAGTCTTTGAAGCTTACAAGCCCCAGCTGGGGCCTGTCACTTTCAAAGGCTAGCTGGCATATTCAAGCAGCCATTAGGTCCCAGTCAGGTATCGATGATGCCCAAACGGGACCAGAGTGATTCACTAGCTGCACTGCCACAGCCTTCTTAATCACCTTCCCTAAGAAAGGCAGTTTGGAGACCAGGTGATAATTGGCAGGAACTCCAACGGCAAGAGATGGTTTCTTGAGGAGGGGGTGGACCTCTACATGTTTGAAGGTGGCCAGCATCCTCCCCTCCATCAAGGATGCATTAACAATGCCTGTCTATTGTAGGCTGTACAGTACAATAAATCACTGTCAAGAAACCCTAGAATTAAGGCAACAAAGCCTTAGAGAGGAATCAGAAAAAAATGACCAAGGGATGTTGTTCAGGAAACTTTTCCACCTTTGTTGGTTGGTATTTTTTATGTAAACGGAAGACAAAATTGCTACTAAAAATCACATTTTATATCCTAAATAAATAGTATATTTTGATTTGTCATTCCCATCCCTTATTAGCTTTTGTAATCTTGCCACCCCCTGATCCCACCCAAGAACCTGCTTCCTCTCTGGCCACAAACATTTCCCCTTCAATCTCTACCCTCTTCTAATACGCAGCTCTCCATAGCCTTCCCTCCAGTTACTTCTCTGTGCCTTTTTCATGCTTCTGCTCTTTAAGCTTCAAGTCAGTAAGGGAGGATTGGTATTGCTGTCAGTGAAGCCTTGGGTAACAGAAAAACTGAATGAAAAGCCTTCATATCAAGGTACAATTAAGGCAAGAAGGGCACTCAACATATGGCCCAGGAAGCCGTTTCCTGCAGTCCTTGGGTAATTAGCCCATGGGCTATTATCTGTAGGCCTTGAGAGCTACTGCTGGCAACCCTGCAGAAGAGATTCTCCCATAGGATGTTCCTCTCTCACATTTGGGCAGGAAACTCATGCGCTAGAGGGGAGCAGGACTTCCCTTTTGACAGTAGCAGCTGGCGGAGGGGAAACAATTTTTGTGGTGGCACCAGCAGCTCTCCAGAGTTCTTGGTGGCTGGCTCCCTGGGACTCAGTTCTGGCAGCAATAGGGAATCCCCATGGCCCCTGAGTACCAGCGGCTCTCCACAGCCAGTGCTGTTTCAGCAGCTGTTCCTTATGAATCTTAGCAGACAGTTTTGGCAACAGCAAGGGCTCCCTGAAACACCTAGGACTATATCTGACTGCAAGAGGGGCACCTGAAGGCTAGCTTAGTGGTATGGCACTCCAGGAGTTTGCTCCTGAAGTAGTATGGTGTCCTGAGATTTGCTCTGGACACAATGGCCAAGGTCGCAGTAGCAGAGATCTTTCCAGGAGTTGGGGTAGAGGGAAGGAGGCTGCTGAAAGTTTATAGGAGTAAGCGGGTGCGAGGGTGTTATCTGCACAAGAATAAAGTAAAATTAACTAATTTAATCAAATTCAAATGTGGATCAGGAGGCTAGAACTCCTGGTTATAGGGTTGGATGGATGTGTGGCCAAGTGTCGAACCAATTTGTTTTGTCCCCCCCAAAAAAGTTTAAGTAATCCTCTATACCTTTATAACAAAGTTGGATGACAGACTAAAACTACAAAACTGGAAAATTAAAGTAGTTTAATTTTCCCCTTAAACTCTGACCCTTTACAGTAGTCTATAGGGGCGGGAAAACCGGTAAATCCGGTATCCAATAATGCCGGTACCGGGCGTACCGGCATTATCGGATTCGACCCGGTAATCCGGTCCGGGTACCGGATTTTTTTTACATTGCAGCCATTTAAAAATGGCTCCAATGTAAAAAACTTAAAGCCCCAGCAAAAAAGTTTAAAAAAACAAACCCTCCCCGAGTCCAGGCTGCGCGGATGGAAGGGGGGACACCCCCCACCCACCCTGGATTTTTGTTAAAAAAAAGAGCCCACCCCCCAGCACCAGCGGCCGCGGCGTCCCCGCAGCCGCCAGTAAGTATGACCCGATCCCTGGGGGGTGTGGGGTGTTTAACACCCCCCCAAGGATCACCCCTACTAAAGTTCAGTGCGCTTGCTTACCTTGCGGAGCTGCAGCGGGCGGTCCGGCAGCCTCAGCGCCGGCTGTGGCTGCCGGCGTCAGAGACGCTCTAGGCCTTCCGGGGAAACCCGGAAGTTCCCCGGAAGGCCTAGAGCGTCTCTGACACCGGCAGCCACAGCCGGCGCTGAGGCAGCCAGCCGCTGCAGCTCCGCAAGCGCACTGAACTTTAGTAGGGGTGATCC
>QEPC01008421.1:597532-626826 GCA_003113815.1 Sphenodon punctatus | reverse complement strand
GGGAGGGGGAGGGAATTAATTTATTTCATTGATTTCAATGGGGACACAGCGCCCCATTGAAATCAGTGAAATAAATCCGGTACCGGTATACCGGATTTAATCCGGGAATCCGATTTTCAGAGAACCGGTAACCGGTAAATCCGGTAGCCGGTAATGGGCCCGGGGTCCCACCTCACTAGTCTATAAACTATAATGAGATATACATAGCACATTATTAGGGCTAAAACGAGCAGCAACATTTTTATTCACAAGTAATTTTGCCATTATCGGGAACTAGATCGATTTCCCAACACCAATATGATCTCTCAGTTCTCGCAATACGGTGAGATACTGTCCCAATTTACCAACTTCCTGTTTACCATTTACCGCATTGCCAAGAGTACTTTTTACTTCCAGGTGTTTGTTGTTTTCCAATTTCTGGGTCAATCACTGTGCGAATAGCACACCTATTCACACACACACCTGCCTACCCAAACAGAGATGGGGATCCGTGGCCGGTGCCTGGGAGCGCTTCACACGAGCGTTCCAGAGTGCACCCCCCCACCATAGTAAAATGAGACATCCCCCAGATGGATGACGACTGTCCATGCGTTGGGGTGTCTCATGTAAAAACACCCACCCACCCAAACTGTAATCAGGGGCACAGTCAACATTCATGCTCCAGAAGCGGGCAAGCCGGTGCTATTCTGACAATCTGCCATTCAGCTGCTCTCGGGTACAGGGATAATGTCAGTAGCAGCAATAGGGATGCAGGTGAGCAAGGGGGAGAATGAAGAGAGGGCAACATGCTTGTTTTATTCCATGATGCACTAAAAAATTAATATTTAATAGAAGTGACTTATTGTAAAAACTGGCATACATATAGTGTGTGATGGAAAGGAGAACAGGATCTAAAAAGTTTGAAAATCGTTGATCTAAATGACTTACGTTTCATGAGTGCCAAAAAAGAAAATAGGCATCTTATTTGTGGGTGGTTTTACTGCTCCATCAGGAACTTCATCCACCTAATATAGAAAAGATCATCATTAAAATATTTAGAAACAATACAAATACACGCACTTTGACAGGGAACTTTAGAACTGTCAAATATGAAATTTGAAAGACAAAAAGATAGATTCTCATACATTAACCCTAATTGAAAGCAAATATCAAGAATGACTTTGGATAGATTTTGGAGCCACTAAAGAAGATTGCAAAGCATCATTAATTTTATTGAACAGAAGAGCCCACCAGTAGCAACATCCTTTATAACTTACTCACATCCAAGCAGAATTTCTCCTCTCCCACTACAGTCCTATCCATACATCTCTGACAGTTGGGTCAGCCGAACCGAAGGGCTACCAGGAGGGGGGGACCCACCTGAGCAGGAGTGAGGGGAGTGTTGCCTGGCAGGCCTGCTGGAGCACTCAGCAGCTTGGTGGGGCAATCGCCCATTAACAGCATTTTCAGTTGGGCCTGGTCCCACCCTCCAGCCCAGCACACCTAGCCTCCCTACTCAGGTACACACTGCCCCTGCTCACCCACATCCCAAGAATCCCAAGTTGTCTGCCACAGTGACCCCATCCACCTCCCAATACACTGCAGATCACCCAGCAGGCTGGAACAAATGCCAGTGTCTGGAGATGGCCCACGGACTGGGGGTTTATTTATTTTAAATTTCTATTTTTACCCCGCCCCTCTCGCAAAAGTAACTTGGGGTGGCTTCCCCACCCCTACCTTAGAAGCAGCACTCCCTATCTCTACACTGAAATTACTTCACTGGAGTTAGTATCTTCCTTTTAAAAAGAAGTCTTAGAAATTTTGCAAGCTCTTTGAACTGTATGTTGTTAACTTCAGAATCTAGCACATTATTATATACTAAGCTTTTCCATAGGATGTCAGCCACCAACTGAAACTGAGCAGTCTCAGAAACTACCAGTGCATTAAGATGAGAAACTGACAAGAAAAAGCATATGTTTTTCTCAATAAAATATCTGGTGAAAATATATTTGATGTTAATCAGGTAACATTGAAATTTTGACAGAGCACAGGTAGTACTATGCATTACTATGATTTCACAGGACTACAGCAGCAGCTGTTTAGGAAGACATTCTGAGCTGCCCTGGGCCCTTGCAGACTCATTTTTACAGCCTTGCAGCACTTCATTCTAAAATCTAATTTGAGGATCAACAGCCTCCTATGCTATCCAACTATCAACTAGATGATTATGATGATGGAAAGTCAGATTCTAAGTATTTAGCACTTCTCTCAACAAATACTACATGTATATTTTTAAAGTTTCCTAAACTTTATAACTTTTTAAAAGATTCAGTACAGTTCTGATGTAGCAAAATCGCCTCTCCCAACGAGCCCTGTCTAAAATGCTACTCTCTGTTTAATCACACACAATCCCACTTAAATTTGAGCAAGAGATATGTTTTCATAGGGAAAACACGAAGTTGCCCCCACATTTAAAATTAAGACTACCCACGAGAGCTAACAGAACGCTGCAGGGAGAGTGCTTCGCACTGCAAATGGAGAGGTATAACCCAGAAATAAAGCAAAGGGCAAAGCATAGCCTGTGGGTATCTGCAATGTGATTTAGAAGTCACTTCCATCAGCATCACCATGCCTCCCCCCCCCCCCTCCAAGGGAAGGAAAAATGCTTGCGCTGGAAACGTGAATTTTAAAGACAAACAGCAACAAAAAAACAACAATCCCAAAACACACAACACCCCCCACCCCCCAAAAAAGACCCAGCAACCCATCGCTTTCACTCTGCAACCACTGCACCCTACCATTCCCTCCGCCCGCCCGAGCGAGGCGTGTCGGCGGGGAGGCGTCAGAGGGAGATGGCGGGAGAGCAGGCAGGTGAGTTAGGGAGGAGCAGCGCCTTACCCGCGCGGGCCAGTGGGGATACCCTTTCATCTTGGCGAAGATCAGGTCTCCAGGCTTGAAATCTCTGCTCATGGTGGTGTCTGTCCCCCGCTGTGACCGGCGGCTCGGCTCGGCTGGCAGGCTGGATCTCCGCGCTTCTCACCCCCGGGGGCTGGGACCCAATATCAGCGCCGCGCTCGAGTACCCGCGCTGACGCCTCGAGGAGGCGAGGAACCCTCAACCGGGAGCTAAACAGAGCGGGAACGATTGCGATTGAGTCAACCTGCTAAATAGACCCCGTCCCCTTCCGTGCCACCCTCGCGCGCGCGCGTGCGCGCACACACACACTGAACCCCCCTCGTGACCCCCATCCCCGTCTCCCGCGCGCACACAACCCCCCCTTCCCCCCCCATCCGGCACGCGCAGCGCACCACCTTCATGCTCCCCGCGTGCGCGCTCTAATCCGCTCTGTATGCCCGCCCCTCCCCTCTCCGGAGCTCGCGCCACATGCTAGCAAACCCACTCCCCATCTTGGGTTCGCCAGGCCAGCGCAGTTCCCGCCACACAGACACGCCGCTGCTGCCCCCTCCCGCTATGCGTACCCCGGCAAACTACCCGCCTTCCCATCACTGTCCGCGGCTCCATTAATCACCACTGGTGCCGCGGCCCAGCCCCCGTTACCTGCCACGGACTCGCCCCCAACGCTGCGTTTGCTTCACCCTGTAGCAGCCGCTCGCGCTGCGCTCCCTCCCGCCAGCGCGGCCGATACCAACTGACACCCAAACGCGGGGGGGGGGAAATAAAGAGTAAAGAGCGCCGGCTCATTGCTCCTGACAGGAGTAGTGGGTGGGAGAAACAGCTTCCCCCGGGGTGCAGGTGTCTGGCATACCAACCGCCTTCCCCTAAAGTGCGGAGCGACGGGCCGGAGAGACTCTAATAATCCCTCTCCCCGCGCCAAGAGAAATGGTTTGTTCCTTCTCCTGCTGTTGCTGCCGCCGCTGAGTTTATTAGGGGCGGGGCTGGTTGGAGGAGACTGACCAGCTGGACAGGGACATTCAGTCACTTCAGCGGGGTGGGTTCGTGCTGGCCCTCGGCCTCTGGCCGTGGGGTGAGGGCAGGCAGCAAGCTCTGTGCTGCAGGTCCCGCGCACCATCCACGTGTTAGGTGTCTGAGCGTCTTCGGTTTCCCTCCTGAGTCCTGGCCTCCCACTCTGTGTGTCATGTGCATCTTCATCCATCCCACATGCAAAGGGTGGCTGACAAATACAGACACCCAAAAAAGCCTTTTCGGTGGTAGGGCAGATGATAAATAAATACTCCCATGAGTCCCCTCACTATTAAAGAGACTAGCTCAGTGGCACAAGTTACAGCACTCAGAATCATTTCCTGAGCTCCGACCCAGTTAGACGACTATGGCAATTGTCAGTGTCTAGATTAAATGGAGGCAACTGCACAGGCCAGGGCACACACCGGTCCCTGGTGGGACAAAGGCTTCTCTTGTGGGATATTATCAGACTGAACAATGCTGCCACAAACTCATTTTGCAGCTGCCTCAACCTATGAGATACCACTAGTGGAATGACAGAAGTTGAGAGGAGAAACCCAGAGCAACAAATCAGCTACAGTATTCATTCCTCATCCAACAAACAGCTCAAAGCAGCTCTGGTAATAACCTTGCACAAATGCACACCACACCAGCAGCTTTTATTTTAGGGATGACTCATGCACAGTATGGGACATAAAAAATGATACCAAGCACTGTAGATAATAAACTCAAAAGAATCTGTGACTAAACCTGCTAGTGTAACATTCTGAAGCCATGTTCTCCTAATGACTGGATGTTCAGATCTCTGCATTCCGCCTCTGTAAGTGACAATACTGGGCTTGATTGTACCCATTTATGTATTTGAAACAGAATTATTTCTATTCCTGCCTTGCAGATTGGTAAACAAGTACAGAAAAGTTGCTTGGCCATTGGTCCTATAGTAAGGTGTAACAGAAATATTAAACAGCCTAGATCTTTTGACTCTCAGGGCACAACCTTTCTCCATTAAATTCCCTTAGGGCTGGGCCATTGGCTTTAATGGCAGAGAATTGTGCCCTTATCCTGAAACCCCTTACTTGTAAACAGTTGCACTGGCTTCAGAATTCCTTACATAACAGTGAATAACAATCCAATCTTCTGACTTTAGCACTAGCACTAAGTGCTAACATGAATCTCAATGGCATGAATAAGAATCACAGTGGGGCTAAGGAGGAGTGCCATCACTAAAGAGTGATAGGATTTTATTGCCCCAGTGAGTTGTTCTTCCATTTAAGCACAGACCATGTTCTGGAGTCACATCTTTTTAGGATTAAATGTACCCCGCTAGTTAACTCCGTGTAACCCTATGTAGATTTATATGACTTAAAGCCTTCTTTGTCAATGTTCACTTAAATGGGAATCATGCACTTGCTGACAGCATTTAGCTGTATTTAACTGTAAGGAAAATTTAGTAAACTGCAAGTAATTCTAATGCACATTTTGTCTTTGACGTCAAGAGTTAGGCTTTCATTTGTTTGTAAGACAATGCAATTGAACTGGTGCAGAAACTGTATATAGACTAGTCCTTAATGTCACAGTATGGTCTCTTCATATCTGACATTTCTTGGACGTATGAAGTCTGAAGTTTAATTCTCCACCACCTTGCATATTGGCCCCAATCCTAAAAACGTGCACATGTAGTCCCATTGATTTAAATGAGTGCAAATGATATATTTTAAACTAAATATCAGCAATCAACATGGGCTGCAATTCTCAAACTCCTTACTCTGCAGTAGTCTAATTTAACTCAGGGAGACTGACTAGAGTGAGTGGCTTGTTGATTATGACCTTGATCCTCAAAGCGCTCCTCCAGTGCAAGCCCCACTAAAGTGAATGGGACTTGTGTTGGCATTGCACATTGGGCTCTGGGACATATACAATTTTGGTTTTAGACAAAACGGCCTCTTTTAAAAAAATAAATACATAAAAATGAGTCAACATCCAAGAAACAAAAGTAGATTTTAAAAAGTGAAAAACCAAATGGTACTATGATTTAAGAGTAGCTAAAAGAATTTAGGGCTTGATCAGGCACTTAAAATCAACAGCAATACTCTTATTAACTTCAATGTCTCAGACTTGAGGCCTAAGGTGTTTACTGTTTGTAGTCAGGCTCAATGTCACAACTCTGTTTTGAATTAAAATTGGTAAGCAGTTCAGAACGAGTCCAAATATTATGTCTGGACAGCATCTTATTTATGCAATCTTATGTAAAAAAAAGATTAAAAACATGCTGTTCAGATGTAGCCAAGTAGTCCTGAATGCTTCCAACTAGGTTGAATACAAGTATTCCAAAAGTGTAATACATTATTATATTATAATATAATAAATATAATAATATAACACAGAGCTTAAAAATCTGTGAAAGGCATAGTCTACAAAAGATAGACTAGAGCACACCTGAGGGTCTGCTTTGCTACCATTCACACGCATATGGAGTATTTACCCAGAAAGAGGCTATTGAATGAACTAATGATCCATTAATGATTTTGTGAACAGTCACGTGTTACTGTTAAGTCATTTGACACACATACATTAAAACCGTTTTCAACAAAGGTGAACATTCATATGCCCAAGGGTAAATACTCCTTGCTTGGTTTTTAACCTCTCCTCTGGTCAACTTCACCAGCCTTCTGTTCAGAGTAGGCTGGGCTTCCTGTTCAACAGCTAATTGACAAGAACACAAGGAATCCACTGCAGATGGGTTTCCCTGTTCCCCTCTTGTGAGCTATCCGTTGGAAAGCAGGAAGACCAGACATCATTGAAAAAAGGCTTGGTGAAATTGACCAGGTCCCTGGTCAGTTTCACCAACCATCCCCCATTCATCAGGGACATACCAGACCTCCCTGGCAGCCATCTTAGGACTTGTCCTTTCCACTGCTGCACTCCTACAGCACAGCCCTCAGAGGGGCAAATTTAAGAGAGTTGGAAAATATGCCATCTCTTACATTTTGCTGCCCTGGGTTGCTGCTTACCCAAGCCTAGGGTAAATCTGGGCAGGACCAGTGCAAGTATTTTTGCTCCCCTAGGCAAACCCCTGCATGTGCACCCCTCGTGCAACCAGTGCGCACATTATGCACCTTACATACAACCTACGCGCATATTATGTACACACCCCTGGGTGTACACACAAAGTATTCGATACGCACATGCACAGTCTACTTCTCAGGTACTGAGAGGCTGGTAGCCACATTCCCTCCTGCTTCCTGGCTCCGATCCAGCCGGAGAGCTTACTATAGGTGACGGTGGCAGCTGGATCATGGACAGGAGAGGGACCCCCTTCAACATGCAGGAGAAGTGGCAGCAAGGACTGAATCAGGGGCAGGAGAGATGGCAGCGGAAGCTGAATCAGGTGGATTCACGTAGGAGGCGCCTCTCCCGTCCATGATCCATTGCAGACCTTATTGGCAAGGCCGCCTAGGGCAGCAAGTTGAAGGGGACACCCTTTCCGTCCTATCCAGCACAGAGTTTATCACTGGTGGTGGTGATGGGGCAGCTTGATTGGGAGCAGGAGAGCTGCCCTCTTCAAGTTGGCATCCTAGGCAGTCATCAGAGCTGCCTAATGGAAGCACCAGCCCTGAAGCTGGGCCTGAGAAATGGTGCTGCTTTACTTATTTATTTTTATTCTGCCCTTACCACTAAGTAGTGAGACCTCTTGTGGAGTATTTCATTCATTTTTGAGCCCTGTATTTGAACAATGTCAATAAATTGGAGAGGATTCACATAAAGTTAACAAAGAGGCTGAGATGCAAAATATATTTAAACTTGTGTCATTTTGATGACTAAAGACTGAAGGAAATAGACATGTTTAGCCTAGAGAAAAGATGACCAGGGGAAGACATTATAGCATTTTAAAATACCTAAAAAGGTTGTCTTACACAAAGAGAGAGAGAGAGAGAAAGTAAGGTTGCTGTGTTAGGTTTAAAAATTGCAGCAAGGTAGATTTTGGTTAAATGTTAGGAAAAAAATTCCTACCTTTAAGAACAATTGGGTAAGGAAGTTGCTTAGGGAGGCTGTGGTGGCTCTTTAATTAACTGCCTTAAAACTAGCTGGCCACATTTCAGTGAAACTGCAAGTGTAGGGTGTCCTGCTTTTGAGCAGAAGGTTGGACTAAACAACCCAAGGCCCCTTCCATCATGAATCTGGCTATGCTGCTCCTTTAAAAACTTTAACATTTTCATCCTTATAGTGCTACTGTGTAGCCAACATATTAATACATGAACTAGTTCACTTTTTACCAAGATGTAGATCCTGGAATTCTCCTTCTATGCTGCTTTCTCGTCTCTGTAGAATGTGTCCAGAAGTCTGTCCCAAATTTAAAAGAACATCTTACTTTTAAATTAACTTTCCTGCTTGATGTACCTGTGAATGACTAACCACTAATATTTACTAGCCAAAGTCAGTATTTGGAATGCCATTGGAAAGTCCTTGGAAAAACATGGTAGAAAAGAAGGGAGGCCCAGAATTTGCCATTAATGTGGGATTTCTAGCTTGAGATAATACTCCTATTGCTGGTTTTATACCAGCCCACTGCCAAGCCTGTTCCTCACACCCGTGAAGGCATGGGCTCATTTCCCTAATGATACTTCCTTTTCTCAGACTGGGCATCCATTTCAGATGTGCACATGACAACAATAGAAATCCCTGTCTGCCAAAGCTCCCATTTTCCCGCTCTCACCATCTCCTCCAAGAACACTCCTTTCAGGTGCTCATAGCATATAAAAATACTGTTTGCTAGTGTTCTCATTATCACTGTATTTAGAGGCCAGACACCCCTACTCACAGCAGAACAATGGCCCTACAGAGATGTTATCAGGGAGGGGCTCTAAGCAGAACTGTAACTGGAGCTTTACTTTCTTATCAATTTCTAGCTTTGTTCCCATTTACTCAGCAGCTTATCCCATCTGTGCCAAAGCTTTGTGCTGATTGCACAAAGAACATGCCTCTGTACTGTAATAGACGGCACATGGAAATGGTCCATGAGTAGCATGAAGCCATATCGGAGCCAGTGAGACCATGAGTCAGAACTGCATCACTCTGTTTCAGAAAGAGAGACATGGCAAAGAAGAGTGGTAGAAAGTTGAGCAAGAGCACCAGGAGAAGTTAGAGTGGCAGGAGCAGCTCTGAAAAGAGGAGTTGGAGTGGCATAGGTAGCATGTAGAAGGACTTGCTAGCACAGTGGAGAGCAAGTTAATTAGCATCACTTGGCTAAGACCCTGCTTTGTGCCAGCCAAACTTGCATGTTCAACAACTTTAACAGACAAGTGGAGAGCATATCTCAGCTTACCTTATCATACTTTTCTCTCAAGTTCATATGCTTAGCTCTGCCTGTTTCCCACATCAGCTGTTTGCCGACTCCTCCTCTGAAGCATAATGCTTCAGATCTTGAAATGTTGTACAGTACACACCATGAAGTTATCATCATGGAAGAATGTTCTGAAGCCACATCAAGGAGTGAGAGCCATCTTAATCTGAGCCTTCCAAAAAGTGTACATTCCATTATATTGTGACATTTTCTAGGGATGGAACTGAAATGTTTTCTTGCCCCCTCCCGTACAGTTCTGCTTCAAAAGCCATGGTCTTAGAAGGTAAGCAGAGACAATACGGTGGATCTCATGGGAACACCTTTGATCTCCATGGTGGTTTGAGTGCCACACATCACGTTCTCCATCAGTTTGAAGAATAATGGACCTTTATAGGCCATCCTACGTATATATTGATTAACTTGCCAGTGCCTTCTACCACAACTTGCAAAACTATGGAAAAAATTCACGTTGATGTACAAGGAACTGGGAAGGGGGCTGCTATATGGTAATGTGGGTTTCATCAATCACTCCAGTGCAATTGGGGAAGGATACTAGCCATCACCACATCTGCATTCCTAACTTGTGTGATATGTTCTAGTAGTGCATCATCTAGCTTGCCATAGCTCTATGCCAATGACAAGCAGCTTACTGGCTTATCGCAGACCTGTAGTTGTTGAGAGCAATGAGTTTCCTGGGAGTGACAGAAATGTGCGTCTCCACAATGATGATGGGATGCATTTTTGTACCCTTCCACTGCAGCACAGGTCACACAGTGTGTTAACAAATGAGACAGTAGCCCACACCAGGTGGGTGTTCACCTTCCCGTTTATTAGGTGTTTGCCCAACCCCCCAGCCACATGGCCACCACCCACTGGTCATGTAGCCCCCATTCATCATAGGGTCCTGGAGCATATGGAGTGCACCATGTGGGCAAATATGGGCTAATGTGCACCAATGTGTCCACATCCCATCAGTCAGGTTGTGTGCAGCTTCTGCGCGTACAGATCCGCCAGCATCATAGAGTTGTGGGCAAAGAGCCTAGAGCGTTCTGAGAAGCGACCACTTCTGGCCCCTCTCTTTGCTCTTACTGGCATGCATGTAACATCTGCCTTAAAAGCCTACCATGCCGTTTTCAAACATGCGTTCTCCCAACTCTTCTTGGTTGGCAGTGCGTGCCTGATGCTTTCTCTTTCTGAGCTGTTGCGGTTTCAGTGATGACATACAGAGGATTACCATTGCTGGGGCCATGGCTCAGACTGCAAGCCAGCAAACAACCAGCACTGCTACCAAGTCCTACCAAGTGCTATGAGGAAAGGTTTAAGGAGCTGGGTATGTTTAACCTAGAGAAGACTGAGGGGAGACATGATAATGGTCTTCCACTACCTGAAGGATGGCAAAGACTTGTTCTCTCTTGTCCCTGAAGGCAAGACTATAAATAATGGATTCAAATTACAACAAAGCAGATTTTGGTTAAACATTAGGAAGAACTTCCGAACAGTAAGAGCTGTTCAACAGTGGAACAAATTGCCTAGGGAGGCGGTGGGCTCTCCTTCGCTGGAAGTTTTCAAACAGAGGCTGGACAGTCATCTGTCAGGGATGCTGTAGCTGTGGATTTCCGCATTGGGCAGGGGGCTGGATTAGATGACCTCTGGCGTTTCCTTCTAACTCTATGATTCTATTATCACCATGCAATTGCCATCTCTCTCTGCCTACCGATCCACCCATCAATGCTGTATTCCCTCGACCAAGGCCTTCATCAATCTGGAGGGAGCAAAAGGTCCAATATGCCCTGGTGAACTGCTACAGGAACAAGGCGGTGTTCCAAGAGATCTCAGCCCAACTGGTGCAGCAGGACTACACCCAGGACATAAACCAGTGCTGGCAGCAGGCCAAGGACTCGGGATGTGAATACAAAGATCTGGGACAACAACTTCACTTCTGGCCAGGGGAGGCAAACATCGCCCTACTACAAGCTCCATGACTGGTTCTTCTGTGTGTATGGAGGCATCATTGCATCCTGCCTGCATGGCCGTGCCTTCGCCAGGGCCAGAAGCAGGTGGATATGACTCCCCAACTGCCTGTTCCCACTGATACTGCTCCTGGTCCCACCACAGAAGCCGCAATGGCCAGCAGAGATTCCTCCATGCCCATTCCTGCCCTGGAGCAAGCAGAGGTTGATATGGTCATGGATTCTGTGACTCTCACTGTGTATTCCCTTGAGCTTGAGAACCAGACCTTATTTGAGGAGCCCCCTGAGATCCTGGTCGAAGGCATGGAGGACCTGGATGGCATGTTTGTAGAGGAGGCGGTGGAGAACGTAAGTTAATGCACTGGGGTGGGGAAGGGGACCTATTTAAACAGTTGCATGGTAAAGGCTTCCATTTATTATCTAATTACGTTTTTTATTTACTGTGTTGATAGGTGGCCAGAAGAACATTGAGCAGCAGCAGGAAAATCACCATGAAACAGCTCCACAGGAGAGGCATGAAACTGGGTGGGGAGGCACCAGGGTGGGCTGGCAGGAAAGAAAGGCACCAGGGCGGGTGAGGGAAGGAGGGCACAAATGGTGGTGGTTGATTTCTGCATGTTCTTTTCACTCCTCTACAGTGATCGCAGGAGAAGAACTGCATGGTGCTGGGATCCCGCTGCAGGAACTGCCCCAGCAATAGCAGAGGCCAGGTACTCATTCCTGCTTTCCTTCAGATGGAGAGCTGAAAATTGGGTGGGTGCCTGAAAAATCGGGGCGGGAAGATAGGTGGAGAGGCCTGAATTAATGGCTTTCCTTGTTGACTTGCTACAGGTCTGCCAGTACAACAGGCATGCATGGAACTCCCTGCCACAAGTGTCCAGTGGAACCAGGACCTGTGATGACTGACAGTTCTTGGAGGATTTAGCAAGGGAGCTGCTTGAGGAGATCACATGGTAGGTGGACAAGATCCACAACGCCATTAGTGGCATGGCCAGGGAGCATAGGCAGCTTACGTGACAGAATGCTGCAGAATTCAAGGCCTTTGTTGCTGAGGCCTGCCTGAACAGCCACCGGGAGGACAGACACTGGGCCCACCTCTGGTAGCAATTTGAGTGGCCGGACAGCATGATTGAGAAGGTAAGCAAGGAGATGGTGGAGATGGAGATGATTGCTTTGCACAGATGCAGAGCAGTCTAATCCAGTCCATTCACCTCTGGCATGTCAGGTCTCGCCCCTCCCATAGGAAGAAACAGCTGCCAGCTTGCTGAGTGTTCTAGTATGGACTCATGTGAACCAAGTGGCACTTGACCATCACAATGTACTACACCTTTAAGGAAAGCCAAGTGAGGCATCACCATAGCAACCAAGCAGCTACTCAGCTCAGCTGTGAGTCAGACACCACCTTTATATATTAAAAGTGTGACTGCACAGCATTTGCTTGTTTATCTGACTGTTCAGATGTTTGCTAGCCCTTGTTCTGTTTTTGTCTGTTACTTCTTCACTGCTGTTCATCCCTGTGCGACTGCAAGCATCGTGTCTGTGTGAGTCTGTACTTTTAGTTGTCCAAGTCTCTAATTTGCGAGTCCCAGCCTCCTTCCCTCAGACAGACCTTGCCCTGCACTCTTTTCCTGCCTCACACCTAGAGTGTTTGTGTGTTCTATAGTAATTGAGGGAAGTTCTCCACCAGGTCCCTGCTTACACATTCCTGCTCCCATGCTAACCTCATTGGGTGATTTCAGACAAGCAAGGGTCATGGGTGGGTAACCTTCCCACCAATTACCCACTCATCACCCATCATACATGTTGCAGGGCCACATTGGTGTCCTATGCAGCCCTGCAATATGCATGATGGGGGTAATGGAGGGGGGGGGAGGCACTTGTTTAAAAACACCTATTGCGTGCTAATCTGTCTTCTCCTTTATATTTCCCTTTTATCTCCCTTCTCTGCTGCACTAACCCCCACTGTGTGTGTACACTTGGGAGTTTACAATAGCTTAGCTGTCATTTGTGTCTCTCTCATGCCATCTAGTGTATTTTCTTATATTGCATGTCTTGGTCTGGCTGAGACTTTCAGATTTTTCCAGTGATGAGTTTAGAGTCGTTGCTGTGAGTTAGACCCATATAAGAACCTGAGGGAAACCATACAACCTGTGGAACCTCTTTTTATCCTTCCTCTTCTGCTTCCCTCCCTTCCGCTATTACATAGGCCCTCTGTTCAAGCATGTTGCTGCTGCAACTGCAAGCATTGTTGCTCAGGGGCAGGCACCATTTCCTAACTCCCATCAGCAGTTCATGCTATGCCTACTTGGAACCTGACTGCCCGCCTTGGTTCACCCAGCACTCCACCCCCAGGGAGAGCACCTGAGCCCTACCTGCATTGTGCTCATGCCAGGGAACAGTTCCTGGGTCAAGCATGCCTCCCCCCTGCCATTTATTCTTGCATGCCTCCTGCAAACATTGCCCCACAGCTGGATCTGTAGGAGGAGGATCAGGAAAATGTCCCTGCTCCAGTTCTGCCACCCAAGTGAGCGCACCAAGCTTCCCCAAAAAGGAGCAGGCAGAAAAAGAAACCCATTTAATTAATAAAAAAAATAAATCCATTGTTTACATGCTGGTAAAGGAGGGAAGTTTGTGGGATAGGGGGAGTAGAGAATGGTGGTATGGCATAGCGATAAGCCGCTTTGGGGGCTGGAAGGGGGTGCACAGAAAATGGGGTGTGTGGAGTCCTCTGGCCACGCACGTCCACTCAAATAGGTTCTCAGGTGGTTCCTCAAACAAGGACTGGCTTTGAAGCTGAAGGGGATACACCGTGAGATTCACCGTGAGGCCATGTCCACATCAACCTGCGCTTACTCCAGGGTGAGGATGAGCATGAAAGAATCTCTGCCAGCTGTTGTGGCTTCCATGGTGGGACCGGGAGTGGTTGCAGCGAGAGTGACCGAGCAGGGAAAAGCCCAGGTGCAAAGGGAACTACTGTGGAAAAACCACAGGCAAAGGTCAGGTGCTAGCCAGTCACATCCAGCTGCATGGCTGTGTGTCTCTGCTTCCTATTGGCACTCTCAGACCCAGCCAACCAGCAAATGCCAATAGGAAATACAGCAGTTCAGGTCTGCAGCTGGCTAATAAATTGGGAATGCACAGGGAAAGGCCATCTAATGGGAAATAGGATGGGGGTGAGGTGGGAAGGAGAGAAAATATGTCATCCTGGTGCTGGGGGGTGGGCGGGGTGGGTCAAAGGAAATATTTTTAAAGGCTTTATTGATAACAGATCATTTGAAACAGTTCACCGATGATCAAACTGTCCTGAATGGTGGGCGTCAGGGCTAGCACTGTGGTTGATGTGCTAACCCAAAGTGTCTCAGAACTCTCTGGCTATGCACTGCTCTGCTTGGTTCACCTGGTCCTGGAATAGGGGCCCTGGCTTGCTGGAGTTAACTGATGGAGGGTTCTTCAACACGGCCCCACTGGTCTTGCAGATGTTTTGGAGAACACAAGGCGGTGGTACATAAGAACATAAGTAGTGCCATGCTGAGTCAGACCAATGCTCCATCAAGCCCAGCATCCTGTCCTCTGACAGTGGCCAATCTCGATTGCATGGGAGAAGAACCAACAGCCACAATGGGCAATCCATTCCCTGTTGTTCACTCCCAGCTCCTGACAGTAAGAGGTTCATTCCATATGCTACTTGGTTAATAGCCATTAATGGACCTACTTATCCAGTCCTTTTTAAAATCCAGCTATACTACTGGCCTTGACAACGTCCTCTGGCAACAAATTCCATAAGTTAATTATGCACTGAGTGAAAAAGTACTTTTGTTTGTTTTAAATCTGCTGGCAGCTAGTTTAATGGAGTGTTCCCTAGTTCTAGTACTAGGGTAAATAACCATTCCCTATCTACTCGTTCCATACCACTCAGGATTTTATAAACCTCTATCATGTCCCCTCTGTCTTCTCTTCTCTAAGTTGAAGAGACCCAGCTTGTCACACGTCTCTTTGTATGGAAGCCGTTCCATACCCTTTATCATTCTCGTTGCCCTTCTCTGTACCTTTCCTAGTTCAGCTATGTCTTTTTTGAGATGGGGCGACCAGAACTGCACACAATATTCCAGGTGCAGTTGCACCATTGATTTGTATAGAGGCATTATGACATCCTCAGTTTTATTCTCTATCCCTTTGTGAATAACTCCTAACATTCTGTTTGCTTTTTTGATTGCTACTGCACACTGGACTGAGGATTTCAGTGTATTGTCCACAATCACTCCCAGATTCTTTTCCTGAGTGGTAACTCCTAGGTTAGTACCCAGCATTGTGTACTCATAGTTTGGATCATTTCCCCCTATGTGCATCACTTTGCACTTGTCCACATTAAATCTCATCTGCCATTTAGATGCCCAGGTAGTTAGAAGTGGAGTGGCCTCTAGCTGGAAATCAGTTCTGCCTGCAGTTGTTCTCCAGCGCTGCCTTAATAGCCCAAAAGCTCTCTCCACAACAGAGTGGGTTGTGTTGAGATGCCAGTTCAAGTATTTTTGCTCAGATGTGTGGCCAACACTGTATGCTTTCATGAGTCAGCACTTCAGGGGTTAGGTTGGGTCCTTGAGAACAACAGGTTTCATGAGCACCTCCCTCAATGCATGTTTCAGTGGAGGGTATATAGTCTCTGGTGTACATGTGCCCAAGCTGTTTTGCCAAAATCTAGCTATCATCCTGGAATCCAACTGTTGGTGTCTGCTCCAGTATGTGATAACCATGCAGTCAAATGCACATTTGTAACCCCAGCTTTGGGAATGCTAGTAATATGTGTGTGCAACTTAATACTCTGGTACATGCAAAATATAACATGCACAACTACAATCTGTAAAACGGGTGTTACAGTAGTGCAGTACATTGCAGATCAGAGCCTTAATTTGTCAGGTGAACTTGACTTAACACTCACCAGTTGTTTTGGAAGCTGTCCTGAGCCTTTGGGGAAGGGCGGGGTAAAAATGTTAGTAAATAAATTAAAAAACATGCAAAAATCAGGAAATTCAGGAATCTTTAATTTAGAATACACATAGAAAAGCAGAAATCTTTTCTAAAATAAAAGGTTAATTGAAGTCAATGGTTCAGCTCCCATTGTCTTCAATGGTGGAGACTGCACCTAAACTGTTACTTTCTATAAAAGTTACTTGTGTATAATGTTGGCTAACTCATTCCAGTTAGGAAAAAATAGCAGTTGCCATGAGACACAATGCTACAGTGTTCCAACAAGCTAAATCTGCCAAAGTGTGAGAAATTTGAAATTGGAAAAAGTACAAAGCAGTGTGAGTGCAAGAGAAATCACTTATCTTGATCTCTGTTTCTACTCTGTGTTCATAAATTGTAGGGCACTACCACAATTTATACATATCAGTCTGGCAACATTAATTTGAGAAAGTTCCATAAACATTTGAGAATGATTATGCTTCTATGCCAACATGAGGGAAAGGTCCCTGTAATTACCATGGTCAGAATTGCCTGCCCTTTGTGCAATTTTGTAATATACTAGCAAAAAATAATTTGTTTTTAATGAGGAATGTTGTATGCGCCCTGCACAGTGGGGTGTTTGTCTTAATTTATGCATTCAAGTATGTTATTTAATGTCCTTAGACCTTTTCAACAAATAGCTAAATTAATTAACAAATTTGTAAGAATGTAAGTAGTGCCATACTTGGTCAGACCGATGGTCCTTGAGTCTAGCACCTGTCTCCGACAGTGGCCAATCTTGGTTGCTTGGAAAAAGTACCCAACAGGTCACAATGGCGCAATCCATTCACTGTTGTTCGTTCTCAGCTCCCGACAGCAAGAGGTTACATTCCTCAAACCTACCTGGCTAACAGCTGCTAATGGACATATCTTCCAGAAACTTGTCCAATTATTTCTTAATCCTAGCTGTACTACTGCAACAAATTCCACAACTTAATTGTGCGTTGAGTGAAAAAATACTTTGTTTTAAATCTGCTACCCGTTAGTTTCATGGAGTTTCCCCTAGTTCTAGAATTATTTGAGAGGGCAAATTATTGTGCCCTATTAACTGGTTCCACACCACTCATTTTATAAACTTCTATCATATTATCTCTCATTCATCTCTTCTCCAAGCTGAAGAACCCCAACCTGCCCACCCTCTCTTCATAGGGGAGCCATTCCATACCTCCGCAGATTTATATAGTGGCATTATGATCTTTTTAGTTTTATTCTTTATCCCTTTATGAATAATTCTTAATGTTCTGTTTTTTTGACAGCCGCTGCACACTGGGCTGAGGACTTCAATGCATTGTCTTCAATGACTCCCAAGGTCATTTTCCTGAGTGGTAACTCCCAATTTAGAACCCTGTATTGGGCATTTTCAGATGTGACAATAACCTACATTTCCATGCTTTGACCCACATGGAAATGCAGGCTACCGTCACATCAGAAACTACTGCAAGATGCTAGCTTGGGGCTGTTCCCCGGGCAGTACTCACATGACATTAGGTGTTTTCAAATGAGCAAGGCAAGGAGTGTGAGGGGGGGCCCATAGCCACTGCATGGTTCTGCCATGCAGCATCTATGTAGATGGCTCTACCATGGAGCACCTATGCAGATGGAGTGCGCGGGAAGCGATTCAAACGGGCGGCTCCCCCATGGCTACCGCAACAAAAGAAGTGGTCACCATACATTTTGCTAGCCCTGCACAGAGCACTCTGGATTTCCCGGCATGGCTCTATGGTTGGCCATTAGTGGGTGCTCCATGGCTCATAGGTGTGCACATCCGGATGCTCCACCTTTAGAGGGGCTGTTGGATCCATGTGGCCATGGGCTGTTGGATCCTGGGTGGCCATGTGGGGTAGCATCTAATCTGAAAACACCCACTCACAGCAGGATCTTGCGACCTGCTGATCCTGCCATGTGGGCTGATCTGCTGGCATGTGTCCACGTCTTGTCAATTAGGCTGAATGCAGTCTCACCTGCATACAGGTCTGCCATACTATAGAGTCATAGGCAAAAAGCATAGAGTGCTCTGAGCAGCAGCTGCTTCTTGCCCTTCTCTCCGCCGTGGCTCTCACTGGCGCCTTAAAAGCCCAGTATGTACCAAATTTAAATATGCATTGTCCCAGCTCATCTGGGTTTACAGGATGTTCCCAACGCTCGCTCTTCCTGAGCCACTTCCTTCTCTGGAGCCACTTCCACAGCTAATGATAAGTTAATGCCTCGGGAGGAGGGGGTGGGCACTGTGTTTACACAGCTGCATTTTTGTTGTGTTCATTGCTAATTATGTTTTTTCCCCCCTTTACTGTGTTCACAGGTGGCGAGGAGCGTGTGAGGTGGCATTGTGGCAGGCTGGGGTGAGCCTCCATGGTGGGACAGTGGACAGGTGACAGAGGAAGGAGAACTGGCTGGCCCAGAGATCTTGCCGCAGTAATCTCCACCCAGCGGATGTTCAACCTCACTTCCCTTTGGGCAAATAATTTATTTCTTATTTATTTAAGGTTAAATTAGTTTATATTGTTAAATAAACAATGGCTTCCATACTTATTCTAGGAAATAAGTATGGAAGCCATGGGAAGTTTGGGACTGTGGAGAATGGGAGTCTAGCATAGCAATAAGCTGCTTTGGGAGCTTTTCTGGGTGGGAGCAGCAGCTTCATAGGCCACCACACCTGCCTTTCAGAGAGGAGGCAGGGCCGTGCTCAGCAGCCGGGGGGAGGAGAGGGCGAGGTCGTGCAGACATAGTCCACACGGCGCCCACTCCCTGCTCCTTCCCCAACCGCAACTGCCGGCACATCTGCTCGGCGGCGGACCCAGATCCTACCTGGGGTGAGAGCCCTCACCCCGGGCAGGATCAAAGCATGGCAGTAGTAGGCGCCACCATGTTTGAAAATACTCCTTGATACAACCCCCCGGCAAGGTGACGGGTGCCACAACTCCCCTCCAGCTCCTCCCACAAAAGCCCTGACAGACGGCAGAGATTCCTTATTCAGCCTGACTACTGACCATGGAACAGATCGAGCCCAGCAGGCATGGCTCCAGCCTGCTTCATGTCTCATAAAGAGATGAGGCTGGGAGCCCCCGGACAGGAGAGAACATGCAAAGTCCAATTGCTTTTGCTTTTCAATTTTTACTTCTGTTTGAATTTTCACCATATATGGTTTGCTCAATAAATACAGCATTCTGTGCATAGGAAAAGTTATTTTCACCCTCAAAGTGCTGGCAGGTGTTCACCTCTGAGGGTGGGCGTGGATAGCAGGGGCCGGAACGCCTCCCTCCAGCTCCATGTGTGGGTGGGGACAGCAGGGGATAGCCCGCCTCCTGGAGTGATATCCTGGAAGAAATAGCCAGCTAGGGTGGCTTCTTCTTCCCATGGTTCGGCACAGCTGTACATCATGACGGGGCAGGATACTGGGAAGTGGGGGGTGGTTGATGTACTGTGGGGAAGAATGCTTGTCCGTCTATTAGGTTTCATGGGCTAAACCTGTGTGTTTCAGCTGCACAACGACATGCAGAGGGCTGCCCATTTATTAGGTTCAACGTGCAAAAACAGTGAGTAGTGGGTGAGTGTTAGCAGCATGAACAGAACAAAGATTCCAGAGGGCTATCACCTTGTTTGTTAATACCCATTCTCTTTCTATAACACACTGGTAGAGACTGTTGCAAAGAAAAGAACTAATATACTGGAATTTTTTTAGTGTGTTCAGTAAGCAAGTGGATAAGAATGAGCCAACTGATGTAGTGTATCTGGGTTTTCAGAAAGCATTTAATAGTTCCTCACGAAAGACTCTTGAGGAAACTAAGTAGTCATGGGATAGGAGGCAGTGTCCTATTGTGAACTGATAACTGGTTTAAAGATAGGAAACAAAGGGTAGGACTAAATGGTCACAATGGAGGCAACTAAATAGTGGCGTGCCCCAGGAGTCTGGCATGGGACTGGTATTGTTTAATATATTCATTAAAAGCAAGTAACGAGCGGTTGATCAAATTTGCAGATGACACAAAGTTATTCAATATAGTTAAGATCGTTGTGAACTGTGAGGAATTGCAGGAGGATCTCGCAAGACTCCGAGACTGGCAGATGAAATTCAATGTGGACAAATGCAAAGTGATGTACGTAGGGAAAAATAATCCAAACTATACCTACACAATGCTGGGTTCTAAATTAGCAGTTACAACTCAGGAAAAGGATATTGGAATCATGGTGGACAATTAATTGAAATCCTGAGCTGTGTGCGGTGGCTGTCAAAGAGGCAAACAGAATATTAGGAATCATTCAAAAAAGACTGGCGAATACCACCAAAAATATCATAATGCCACTATATACATCCCTAGTGCGACCACACCCTGAATATTGTGTGCAGTTTTGGTTGCCCTATCTCATAAGAGATATAATAGAACTCAAAAAGATACAGAAAAGAGCAACAAAAATGATCAAGCGTCTGGAACTGTTTGATAGGGTTAGGGCTCCTCAGCTTGGTGAAGAAATGACTGACAGGGGATATGATAGAAGTATATAAACCCTGAGTGGAGTAGAATAAGTAAACCGGGAGTTGTTTACCCTCTCAAATAGTACTAGAACTAGGGGACGCTCCATGAAACTGACAGATTTAAAACAAAATAAAGTATTTTTTTCCACACAATGTGCAATTAACCTGTGGAATTTGTTGCCAGAGGATGTGGTCAAGGCCAGTAGGAAAGCTGGGTTTAAAAAAGGATTGGATAAGTTATTGGAGAATAGGTCCGTTAATGGCTATTAGTCAAGTAGGTTGGGGGATGTAACCTCTGACTAGTTGGAAGTGGATCACTGGAGTGAGCCATCAGAAGTGGCCTGTTATGACCTGTTGAGCACTTTTCTGAAGTGACTGAGAATGACCACTGTTGGAGACAGGCTGCTGGGTTCAATGGACTATTGTTCTGACTCAGTATGACACTTTCTATAAAAATAATTTGCCACTTCCAGCAAAGTCAGGCTTAACATAGCTATTAAAGTATGGCAGAGCAGTTTAGATTTGTCTCCATCTATTGCTTTTTGGGACCAATATGGCTACCAAACTCTCTAAAGTGCCAGTAACAAAAGAGTAGAGTTATTAGGCTGGACTTTGCTGTTCAGCTGTTGTGTAAGCCAGTTGTCCTGAAATGGAGGGTCCATTCTGGGAGTATCTTACTTGGGTGGGATGTAGATGGGGCCCTGGGCAGCCTACCAGTGCAGCAGTGCCCCAAAGGTCCAAGAGCCCTGGTGCAACTGCCATGTCCTCTACCACATCTCCTCCTGACATTTGTTCTGGTCACCTGTGTTCCTAATGGTTGGGGCAGGATAGGGAGAATAGGGGTGTGGCTTCCTGCAGCTTTCCTTCTCCTCCTGCTGTTTCCACCTGCCTCTTGCCTGCTCCACGTTGCTGCTATGGCCCCTCTTTCCCCTTGATTTATTTTTAAGGTAAGTCCCAGATTCTTAAAAAATGTTTTAGTAGGTCTTGACCAC
This sequence comes from Sphenodon punctatus, assembly GCA_003113815.1. Classification (NCBI taxonomy): domain Eukaryota; kingdom Metazoa; phylum Chordata; class Lepidosauria; order Sphenodontia; family Sphenodontidae; genus Sphenodon; species Sphenodon punctatus. Next base: position 605,151 of record QEPC01008421.1, on the reverse strand, counting down.
AGATAGCTTGAGAAGCACTGGAAGCAATGCTTGGTTTTGAAGTTCTCTGGTATTATCCTACAATTCTCATCAGAAACCTTTAACCTTCCTACACATGTAGAACAGACAGATTAGTCTCCATACATGTCTAGTCCTTGGAACATTGAAATTGCCAGGACTGCAGCCCCAAAGTAGGAATGAAGCAGGGAGGGCTGTGTGTGTGGATGCGTGTGCATGGATCAACCTAGGCCCTGTATTCAGGGAGGCTCTATCGGTTCATTAGGGGCTTGAGCACGGGCCAGTAGGTGGTGGTTCATTTCCATAGTTGTCAGTTCCAGAGGGCATGCTGGAGGCTGGGTCTGAGGTTAGTGCAAGGCGTCAGCAGCCAGGTGGTCAGTACAGAAGGGAAGGGAAAAGCAGAAGAAAGGATGGGAGAGACAGGTGTCTGGTCTCTGGGCCAGGCATGGAAATCCAGTACTCTGACACGAACAAACGAACATGCAGACAGACTCATCATGACTGAGCTGTCTGGCTTTGACCCAGAAAGTTTATACAGGGATCTTTAGCTAGTCAGGATCCTGGGCAAAGCAGGTCCCAGAAGGGAGGGGGCTCCCTGATGCTGCATGGGCTGCAGTGTTCCTACAAGAGAGGAAAACCACTTTTGGTTAGTGGATTACAGTGTTTCCCTGCTCTGATCTGAGTAAAGTTTCTTACTATGGGCATTCTTCAATCTGATGGGTTTTTTTAAAAAAATTGTTTTTCTTGTGTGTGTATATATACACACACACGTGGAATATATATATATATATATACACACAACCCTTTAACTTAAAAGAACAGAAAGCGAAAAATGTTCTTCAACTAGTGTTCATGACGCCTTTTCTTTCATGGGCACAACCCTGCACCTATTGAAGTCAATGGCAAAACTCCCATTGTCTTTAATGTTGGGAGGGTTGTGCCCCATGTTTTCATCACCTAGAGAAGCTGCTGCTAGGTGACAACTTAAATTTGATTTAAGTTTCTTCCCCCTAGATTAACAAATGGTGCAAGGGGACTGATGGAATCAGAGGGGAAACATACAGTGGAGCCCAAGCCAGGGCGTTTTACCATCTTGTCATCTAACCTTCATTTTAGCTGTCTGGCCTCCAGAGGTGCCAGCCTTGTATGTTCAAAAGTCATGAGTCAGGCCTTAAAAATACAAAATTACCTTAAAATTCATGATACTCAATTCCCCCTCCCCTTCTTGTTGTTCAGCCTTCAGCTTAAATTGATGTCCCATTTTCAAGCTTTTCTCTATAACCATGAGGGCTGATCAAGAAACTGGTTCCATCCTCAAAAAGCACCATTGCAAACCCCATTCACGTCAATGGGATTCTGCTAGCATAAGTGCTTTCAGGATAACTGTATTTTAAAACACTGCAAAGAATCCTTAAGAAAGCACATTTGCAAATCCGGTGGCACAAATTAGCAAGCTCGTATGCATCTCCTCAGCAGTAGTGTCAATGGCAGGGGCCTGTGCCCCTCCTCGACAGAAGAGAACTAAACAGGCTGGCCCTGGTACGATCACTCGATGCTCTGCGCAAAAGCGATACCCAACAGCTATTTTATTATGTAATCTTGTGTGTTTCTTCCCCCTTCCAGTAGGACGCACTGAAGAAGCGCATTTTGGAAGCCACTTAAGTCAGCGCAAAAACTGTTGATTTTAATTGGTCAAGACTACTTTCTCCCAATAAAAGTATCTTGGAATTTAATTCGCTTTTGTGCACATCAGGTCAGGCCGATTTTTTCCTGTGAAATGGAGCCACCGCGCTAGGAGTCAGGGGAGAAGGTGCTATATACACACACGCGCGCGTTTCAGCGCCGCTGGGTACTACTGCATTAACCCGGATTGGGGGGGGGGGGGAGAGCAGCCCCGAGAAGCACGCACGCCAGCGCCAACCCTTCACCTGGGAAACGCGGCGCTTCGCTTCTCAGAGCGGCAGCGAAAGCGGGAAGCAGCCCAACCCACCTCTGCTAGTGCGCACCACTTACTCTCACTGCGCATGCGCTATTCCCCACGCTGAAGACCGAGTTAAAGACTCTTAACACCCGCCCCGCTTCCTATTTGGAACGTGTTGCGTCACAATCTTCCATTCTTCCAATCGGAAGCGCCGAGGCAAGAAGGCGGGGCGAACCTACCGTGCTGTTTGTTGTTACCGGAAGTGGCCGTTGCAAATTCTTCCTTGAGCCGCGGGGGGAGTGGCCGAGCTTTCCTGTTACCTTTGGGTCCTAGAGCCCGACGGCGTCCCTGACCCCGGCTGGCCCAGCGTTGTTGCGACGCTTAGAGACCGCGGTTCCCCCGCGCAGGTGAGGGGCAGCAAGGGGGACTGCGGGTGGGTGGTTACGTGCGTGAGGGGCTGGGGAGCTGGAGTTGATGGAAGGGGGGGAGTTCCGGATGATGCTGGAGGGGGGGGCGGGTTTAGAGGGATTCAGGGGGCTGCTTATGGCACTGAAAAAGCGGCGGCGGGGGGGCAATGTAGGGAGGGGGTTTAGTTGTGGGTGGGGGGCGCTTCCTACTCGCAGGCGCTGAGCTATCACGAGGTTGGGCTTTGATTGGCATCAGGGTGGAGATGTGGGCGGTACTAGGGGGAAGAGGTCTCGCTAGTGACACGGGAAGCTAGGGGTCCCGTGTTGGAAGTGGGAATCGGGGGATGCCGGGTGGGGATCGGATAGATGGGTGATGGGCGGGGGTCCTCAGCTGCTTGGGAGTGATGGGAGAATGACTGGGACAGTAGTGGGTGTACTTGGGCAAAGAGCGGTAACGGTAAGGGAGGGTGTGGGAAGCGTTACCAGAGTATTTGTGACCATGGCTGTTCTTAGGCAAGATGCAGGCATAGAGGTTCACCCATCCCTCATCCGTCCAGATGCCTGTCTGAAGGTGGAATGTGTGTGTGTGTGCACGCGCTGCTGCGACCCACGCACAAGCCACTTATGCCCACGCATAGAGCATCTGGGATGCTTTGTGCAGGAGCATTCCAGATCATGCATGGTGGGGTAGGGTGCACACCCATCCCTGGCCCGCTTAATTCCCACCCCCTCACTGAATGGGTGTGGAAGGTCCACACAGCACACACATCACAAACACCCCCCCCCCCCCGTCATGTTTCTTTTAAAAACCGTGCATGTCATTTAAACTTCTCCGCTCCTGGGGATTCTGTAATAAAATGGGAAGATTACATAGCATGCCCTTATTTTTTAGGATCCTAAAACCAGGCATATGCTAGGCTCTCTTTATTGGTTTAACTAAAGGACTACAAGAATGCCATCGTTCATATGCAACTTTGTCTCACTCAAGTCTGCTTTGAAGCTGGGTTTGTAAAGCTGGTTCTGCAACTGATTAATCCTAATCTGGCAAAATCTAAATTGGTTTAGTGGCATAACCCATTTTTTTGGGGGGTGGTGTGGGTGGGGTGTTAGCAAAAAGTCATATGTGACATTTTATCAAATGCCATAGTTGTACAGTGCCCATGCATATCAGGTAGACTCTCAGTTACATACTCAACAATAATAAATCAATAGAACTCAGTTTGTTCAACTTGACAGGAAGAATTGTTAAGCTAACTGTGATAAAATGTACAGCACCTCTGCTGCCCGTAGTGCCAGCATGAGTTTTATCCACTTCATTGGGATTCATTCAGGTGTTAATAACTAGAGCTATTGCTAAATGCCTGAGGATTAGATTTATCCAGACTTGATTTTTCAGTTTTGATGCTTGGACTACTGAGTGTCTTGTTCCAGTAGTATACGATATTTTAAAGGGAAAAATGCAATGATAAATCTTTTAAAATATCATTTGTATGTGGGCTCAATTTGTTTTCCTAAAATTGTACTGATTTTTAAAAATTGTATGCAGCAACACCTGAATTTATGAAGCCTGGTTTTCTAAGGGAAGGGGTGGGGGGGACAGTGTAAGTCAATGGGAATTTTTGGTTGCAGGAGGAGTCATAGGTCCCTGCTGCTGTGACCAAGTGCACGTTGGAGCCAGATTTACTTAGTTTTGGACTTTCCCAAATTCTGCCAATTTTGGTTGAAACTGGAGGGATCAAAAGTTGTTAAAGGATGATACACATGCATGCACAGTAACCACCAAGGAACCAGGATTAAAATGGAGTTGCTGGTTCTAACGAGTGTAGAGTCAGGAGCTACTCTGGGTGTTAAGAAATGTGACAGTGGCCCACTTTGTCCCACGGGCCACTGTCACGGTTGTTATGGCATCCAGATGTTTGTTTATTTATTTTTAATAATTATACCCCGCCCCTCTTGCCACAGGCAACCTGGGGCGGCTAACAACAATAAACACAATAAAATATCATAAAATATAATAAAACATCAATACAAAAAAGAATAAAAACCACCCCCCTCCCTCACCAACTTCCATCCCCTACCCACCCCTCTTGCCAAATGCCTGACGGAACAGCCAGGTCGTACAACTCCTTCAGAAAGCTGGGAGGTCCGGGGCCAGATGGGCCCCCACTGGGAGAGAGTTCCAAAGGTGCAGTGCGGCCACTGAGAACATCCTAGCCTGCGTGGCCCCCCTCGGAAAACCCGGGGGACCTCCAAAGTGGCGCCCCCGGACGACCCTGGAGTTTCCCCAGATGCAGTGACGACTGTCCTAGACTGTGACTCCAGAGACCTCCGGCTAGCTGCTACCATACCTCAGGAAAGGCCTGCCCGACTGGGCTACAGTGGGCTATTACGTGTGGTAGCCCGCTGTTCCGGGCAAGGTCTGGAGTGACCTCCATGAAGGGCAGCCATCATTGACCACTGTGGCCACCCATCATGGTGGGGAGGCGGAACACTGGGTGCAGCGTGTGAACAGAGTTGGCTGGCTGCATGTTTGTGCAGTGCTACATGCCCCCCTGGGCCTGGCCGCTTGAACGTTTGTTCTGCAGCCGGACCTGATCCGAACTGGGGTACAAATGGCACCCCGGTTTGGATCAGTTCATGATGACAGGCCACCGCCGTCATGTATGTTTTAACCTCCTGTTCACATAAATTCCAAATATTCATACAAAGCTAGTGTGATTTTAAAAATGTTAATTGCATCCCCACATGGTGTTGCACTTGTTTAGGTCTTGGTTTTGTGTTCTAGAACTTATTGACCAAGTTGCTTATGGCTCAGAAAATGATACTGCACGACTGTTATATAGATGCGATGTTGAAAGTCCCACGTATATTTCTTGAACAAGTATACAAAACTAATCAAAATCTATTGAGGAACTGTTTGTGTCGCTTTGATTTCTATTATCTTATTCTTGGCATTGTAAACACTTGGGGAAACTCAAAAAAAGAGTTAGGCATTTTTCTTCTGTTTACAGAGACGTTGTGAAGTTAAATATAATTTTTGAAAAATTCTTTATGTTTTGCCTATAATAATTCAAATATAAACTGTTACCAGTTGTGATAGGTAGTTGGTTTCTTTAATAACATGCACTGAAAACTGTTTTTAACAGTGGAAATCTGTACTGTATTTGTATCTTTTATTTAAAAATGTATTAAACTAACATTAAATATTAATTAATGAGTAAAGACATTTAACTTCTAAATTAAATAATTTTAATTAAGATGAATTTGTTGTATGAACAAGTCTTACAAGAATTCCACAGGACTCTTCAATTTGAGAGATTCTGCGAAAAATTAAATATCCCGTTCAGTTTTTAAAGTGAAGTAGTAAACTAGTGAATTGTTTGGATAAAATCAAAACAAGTATGTACAGTCAAAACTGGAAGCTTTCCTGTTGATAATCCTTTTAGGCTTTTGATTTGCTTGGCAATTACATTTAAATTTCCTATTCCACCCTTCCTCTTTTTACATGTTTCCAGCTGATAAAGTAATTTAATTACCAAGAATAGCATAAGTATAGTTATATCCAGGCAGTGTGACTGGGATAACAAATGCATTCAAACTATGCTTAAAGTCTGTGTGGGATTTTTTTCTTTAGCCACCAAGCTCCTGTTTACATGAAATGCTCTTTACCCAGAAGTAGTCTCTCGTAAGACTACTCCAGGTTATTTTAGTGGGGTGTAAAGTTGTTTATGCACCTGCTCCTACCAGAGGGGTGTGTGTTAAATTACCTTCTGTTGACAAACTGTAAATTATCTGTGGGTAAATAATATTTTGTGTGTACGTTCCCCAAATTGCTTATATCACTCAGCTACTAAGCAAAGGTTTTTGGTTACAACCTTCTCATTGGAACACTTTTGGTACTCATGAGATCTTAAAGTGCTTTTTGGATGGTAACTTTGATCTGAACTTGAGGCTTAATTGATAGTTTTCAGTCTTTAATGTCACAAGAGGAACTGATAAGAAACCAGTATTCTCCTTTGAGTAGCTCCGTAATTCTCACCAATGGGCTCACGAACTCTGCTTGCGTCACCTTTGGTCTGCCAGTAGCTGTCCATCATTCATTTTGAATGCACACTCTCTGACCACCTCACACCCCATAGCATGTATAGGGAGCAACTTTCCCGTGCCTGCTCAGTTTCTTCCAACCGCAGTTGAAAGTGGTTGGCCAAGCATACAGGCTGATCACTAGCTTATATGGCTTCAAAGTTGGTATTTTAAGTATGCTTAAGTTGTAACAGAAAGATATCTATTTAGAGACCCTCACACACTGTGTTTGATTTGTCTGGGCTCAGACCATCAGAAGAACAGTTGTGCTGCCTGTTCACTGCTGACAACTACAGCATACAGAGAGGAAGCTGTGGCTACCTGGCTTGTTGGCAGAATGCATAGGTAGAAAGAGGCAGCATCCATCGACCTCTGTCCCACCCACTGATGTGGCTCAGCGGGATGAGCCAATCACGTCAACATTGGGGTTAATGCAAGGTAGAGAGAGGCAGTGTCCATCGACCTCTGTCCCAACCACTGATGTGGCTCAGCGGGATGAAGCCCTCTTTGGTTCTCGTGGACTGTGACCCTTTTCGGAACTCTTCCATAGGGGTTCCTACAACTTGACCAGACCAGACCAGACCACCTACCTCTTGTTCCTGACAGATGACATTCACCGTTTTGAACTTGCAAGACATTGCCAGAAGAGTGCCTAGACAGACAGCATCACATTTGATCACAGTACATCTGAAGGAATTGTTTTGTGCCTTCTTCGGAACCAGTGGTGTGGACTCCACACTAAGTTCCTGTGTCTGGACCATGGTGGCGCGACTCTTTGATCTCAAGTAACTCATCCCCTTAAGGTCGGGTAGTTCAAAGGGCGACTGGAGGGGGCTTTGCAGTAGGGATTGAACTCCACATGCTGCAGGGATCAGGAACAGCTGAGTCACTCCTCTTTCTCCCCACCCCCGCTCCAGGTAACTCATCCCCTTAAGGTTGGGCAGTCCAGAGGGTGGCAGCCGAAGGGCGCCGCCAAAGAGCGAAGAGCTGTTGGCGGGCCGTTAGCAGATGGAGACGGTGGAGGCGGCAACCATAGAAGATTCCTGTCCTTCTCCCGCACCCCTCTCCCCCCTCTTCCTCTCCCTCCCCATGCCCCTTCACCTGCTTTTCCCCCTACTTCTTTCCCCTCTCCTTCTGCCTCCCACTATGCCTATCATCTCACTCCACCATCCCCCCTCATCCCCCCCCCACTTCTCGCCCCCTCCCCCTCT
>QEPC01008421.1:584557-597458 GCA_003113815.1 Sphenodon punctatus | reverse complement strand
CCCCCTCTGCCCCAGTGCCTGTCTCCCGCCGATACCATCACTCCCTTTCCCCTAATTTTATTCCCATTCCCTGTCTTCCCCCCTGATAATCTCCTGTTCTCCTTTTCCCTCTGGAACTATCGCTCCTCTGCTAATAAAGCCCCCCACATCCATGATCTCTTTTTCTCTCACTCCCTTCACCTTCTCGCCCTCATTGAAACCTGGATCTCCCCCGCTGACTCTGTCACCCCTGCCACCCTCTCCTACGGAGGTCTCTCCTTCTCTCACCAGCGCTGCGCCGAAGGCCAGGGTGGTGGCGTAGGCCGCCTCCTCGTCTCTTCCTGCCAGTTTCAACCCCTCCCCCCTCTCTCTCCTTCCCCTCCTTTGAGGCTCACTCTGTCCGTCTCTACTTCCCTCTCCACCTCCGTGTTGCTGTTATCTACCGCCCCCAGGCCTGCTCTCCTCCTTTCTCTCCGAGTTCAAGTTCTGGCTCACCCTATTCCTCTCTGACAACATCCCCACACTCATCCTTGGTGACTTCTGTGACGAAACGCCAGTAGGGGGTGCTATACAGCTGAGCCACCCACCTCCCTGTGTTCCTCCAAATCTCTGACCAGAGGTTCCCACAGCTGGCAAACCCCCCAAAACCCTTAGTATTCCACTGCCACCACTTGAGTGTAATTCAGAAGGTGTTCACACGACTCAAGACATGTGAACCCCAAAAGGCATAAGCTTCACAGCTTCCCAAAAGCACTCCCCTTTCCTGGCACTCTGTTCCTGGGATTTCCTCCTCTGTGCTGGAGGCAGATCCCAGAGCTACCCACAGGAGGCTTCCCTTGGTTCCAAAGCTGCTGGCTTCTAGCCAAATGGGGAGTTTCCCCCTCTCTCCTTGTGATGGAGGCGTAGCCAGGGAGACCCACAGACCCAGCAATACCCACATGTGACACCCACACCTGGCGAGAACTCCCGGGGCAGGGAGGTGCGCACACAGTTACTGCGTTGGAAAAGATACCCCTCAGGTTGTAGGGTGGCCTATATGTCCTTACAAGGACGGGGCCGTATCATCACAGGGGTCAGGCGCTCAGTAAGCGGGTGCGCAGCCTTCCTCACACTCCCTGAGGGGTTTAATACCCTGCTCGCTCCGCTTTCGCCTTCGGACGTACAGTGCTAGGGATAGTACACCACGTGCCCAGGTTCAGGTGTTTAGGGAGAGGGGGAAGCACCCAGAGATAGGGATGGGGAACTGGGGGGAAGAAGGACCCACACCCTTGACTGGGAAGGAGGGGGAAGGGATGGGGAAACCCCCGAGGTAGCAGGGAACAGTGCACTCACTCTCACTCTCTCTCTCTGTCTTTCTCTCTCTCTCACTCTCTCTCACCCTCACATGCACTCACCTGCTCTCCGTTCGCTCTCCAGTCACACTCTTAGCAAGTCAAAGAAATACTGTCAACAACGTTCCACTCTGCTGCGGCCAGCCTCACAGGTTCACTGATCGCCGGCAGCGGGAGCTCTGAGCACCTTGCTTAAGTTCCTTAGGCCCCGCCCTCTTTGCGTGCCTGCAAGCGTGCAGAGCGACGCAACGCTGGTTGTGGCTCCTCCTCCCTGTTTCGTGATTGGACTGGGGGTGCCTCCATTGCCGGTGCCGAATCCTCACCAGGCACGGGAGGGGCTATCCTTCCTACGTTCTCTGGGGCTCCTGTTGCCCCCTCTGCCTTGTTACTCGGGGTTGCTGTTGCTGGGTCAGTTCTGGAGGGAGCTCCTACCTGGGGACCCTGTCTCCTTCTGGCTCGAGGATCGTACTGGTGGGCGCCCTTCCCCCGTCCCCGCGCCCAAGTCCTGACAGTCCTTTCCTTAGTAGCGAGGCTTGGCCACCCGGCCCAAAGGAGGTGTTTAATGGTCAGCCAGTAAAAAAAACAAAAAACAAACGCACGCACGCACGCACACCCAGTAAGGAATAAAAGCATAGAACTAGGGGTGATAACCCTTTGAGCAATCAGAGTCAGTCCTGTGGACATAGTAGCCTGTTTGGAAAGCGTCTTCCTATAACTTTAGCTGAAGTAGCTAGCAAGTACTCACACTGGTTCTGATCAGGTCTTCACAGGGGATGGTTTTCCCATGGGGTCCAAGTTTTTCTTCTGGCAAGGCCAGAGTTACTGTTAAGCCATATAGTCCATGAGTGCCTCCAGGCAGGGAGGTCACTAGCCTAGCAGCGTGTGCTAGAGATCTCAGTCAGTGAGTCCAGAGAGAGAGAGTCAAAATGCCTGTGCTGGTCCTTTTAAGGCATCCTTGACCTTCTTTCTGATTTGTCCAGGAGGGTCAGCTGGCTGCAGTCCAGCAGCCCCTCTCTGTCTATGATTCGATCATCCCATGTCACCTGTCTTAGGTGTAGAGTCCCCCCCCGCCCCTTAGGAATTCCAGGAATGAGGAAGTCCTGAACAGGTGCTTGTTGAGGCCTGGGCTTTGGCTGAGCCAGGGTTGCAGTTTCAGTGAAGGGAGGTCAGAGGGGGGGTCTTTGTCAGGGCAAGGGCATTTTGCCACAACTTCAATATCCATGTTAATGCACCCTCCCAACGTTACATCGCTCGCTTCCTCTCCTTAGCTGCCTCCTTTTAATCTCCACCTCTGGAATATCTCCCCCACCCACACTGATGGTCATTCTCTTGATCTCGTGTTCTCTAGGAACTGTTCTGTCTCTGATCTCTCCTTTGAACCCTACCCCATCTCTGACCATTTCCTTGCCTCCTTCAACCTCTCCCATTGCTCCCCCTCCTCTTCCCCATCTTCCCGTCCCTTCCACGACCTGCAGGCCATTGTGCCCCAGGACTTTGCCTCCTCCCTCTCTCCTCTCCTATTCTCCCCTAAGTCCTCTCCTCCTCCTCCCCTGATTCTGCCATCTCTGCCTTCAACTCCTATCTTGCCTCCACCCTCGACTCCCTTGTCTCCCCTCTCCTCCCGCCCGACTCGCTCTCGTAACCCTCGCCCGTGGCTCACCCCCACCATTCGCCATCTGAATGCCTCTGGCGCAAATCCCACTACCGCACCGACTTCCTCCACTTCAAATTCTGCCTCTCATTGCTCAGCTCTGCTATCTCCCTCGCTAGACAGCAGTACTATGCCTCCCACGTTGAGGCCTGGCCCCTTCACTCCACTGAAACCGCTCTTGCTAAGATCACCAACGATCTTCTTGTGGCTGAATCCAACCGCCTTTACTCTATTCTTGTACTCCTTGATCTCTCTGCTGCCTATGACACTGTTGACCACTCGCGCCTTCTTGAATCGCTCCACTCCCTTGGATTCCAGGACTCTGTCCTCGACTGTTTCTCCTCCTACCTTTCTGACCGCTCCTTCAGTGTATCTCTTCCTAACTCCTGCCCCTCCTCCTCCCTACCCCTCTCGGTCAGGGTTCCCCAAGGCTCCAACCTTGGCCCTCTCCTTTTCTCTATCTGCACCCAATCCCTAGGCAAACTCATTGCCTTCCAGGGTTTCCAGTACCACTTATACGCTGGCGACACTCAACTTTATCTCTCCACTCTTTCCCTCTCCCCCTCTGTTCAAGCTCGTCTCACCAACTGTCTCTCCGATATCTCCGCCTGGATGTCTCAACGCCAACTCAAATTGAACATGGCGAAAACTGAACTACTGATCTTCCCTCCCAACCCTTCCTCTCCCTCTTCCCTATCGGTTACCATTGAAGGGGTCTCCATCCTCCCCGTCCACCAAGCCCGCAGCTTGGGCTTCATCTTTGACTCGCACCTTACCTTCAAACCCTACATTGACTCCGTGGCCAAATCCTGCCGCTTCTTCCGCCACAACATTGCCAATATCCGCCCTTTTCTGTCTGTCTCCTCTGCCAAAACTCTCATCCATGCCCTAGTCATCTCACGCCTCGACTATTGTAACCTCCTCCTTGCTGGCCTTCCCCGCTCCCACCTTTCTTCCCTTATCTCTGTTCAAAACTCTGCTGCCAGGATCATCCACCTAGCCCGTCGCTTTGACCACGTGCAGCCTCTCCTCTCTTCTCTCCACTTGCTCCCTCTTCCTGAGCGTAGTATGCACACGCTCCTCATCTTCACCTACAAAGCCCTTCACAACCTCACTCCCCCCACCTCTCTGCCCTGATCTCCCTCCGAACCCCTGTTTGAGCCCTTCGCTCCTCCTCCATCCCCTCCCTCGCCCTCCCACGCCTCCTGTGCTCCCCCAACCACCTTTGTCCCTTCTCTCTCGCTGCCCCGCACACCTGGAACTCCCTTCCTGCCCTCGTCTGCCTTGCCCTCACCCTCCACACCTTCTGTCCCTCCTCAAAACCCACCTCTTCTGCTCCACCCTTCCTAACTCCTGCTAATCATCCCCACCCAGGATTATCCCCCACCTGTTATCTGCAAACTCCCAATTCTCTGTAACCAAGCCAAGAAGGTGTACCTGAGCTCTCGCATCCTTATGAATGTTGCATCCCTTGTCTCTCACTCTGTTCCCCCTTCCCTGTCGCCCCTCCCCCTGTCTTTAGATTGTAAGCTCTCAGGCAGGGACCGTGTCTATCTTACTCTTTGTAAAGCTGGTGCAATAGAAATGCTTATAATAATAATAATAATCATAATAATGAGCCAATCCAGTCAACTTCGGTGTTAATGCAAGGTAGAGAGAGGCAGTGTCCATTGACCTCTGTCCCACCCATTGATGTGGCTCAGTGGGATGAGCCAATCCCATCAACATCGGGGTTAATGCAGTCTCAGACAGAGCAGGCAGAGCAGCCTAATTTGAATAAGGACAGCTCACTGGGAACCCCTGACCTGCCTCAGATAAAGCAGGCTCAGCGGCCTAGCTCCAAGAAAGTGTAGAAGGCTGTCAGCCGCCGCAGCCGCTGCCTGGCGCGGCGGCCCTCCCGAAGGCTCCAGGACCCCGCTTCACTCACCCAGAGTATAACGCCGCCTCCGGTACAGGCGCCCCCAGCCGGAGGCACTGAAGGCAAAAGCGGCCAGGAAAATGGCTCCCGGACCGGGCGAGACGCCCTGGAGCCCCGCCCTGGAGCCCCGCGGAGCCAGCACTACAAAGGCCGGCACTGCAAGTGTAGCAGTGCCGGTGAACAGAGCTACAACCCTGGAGAGACTGGCCCCTCCCCTGAGCTAAGTGGTGAAATTGACTACCTTTGTTTGGATTGCTGTTTGTTCCTCCCTTTTCCTGCCCCTGTGTGCTGTTTGTGTTAGAGCGTGCCTCTGTCTTTCCTGGGATATTTGTATATGTGTGACCTCCTGTTTCCCCCTGAACCAGAGTACTGAGTGAGCGACTGAGAGCCTGCGGGCTCGCCCGATTGGGCCCCCCCCCCACCTGTCCTGGGACCATCCCTTCCTTCTTCCCCTGGAGTGTGTGAGCCCGTGAACCCTATCGTGAACCTTGGGACCCCTCCCCTGTGGACCAGGCACCTCCCTCACTTCTCCGCCCTACCATTCCCCTGGCAAGCGCGAGTAGTGAGTTTGGACCCCTTTCCCTTCCCCAGCTCTGTGCCCTATGATGATAGGGGTCAACGTTCAGAGTGCGTAAGCACACGAACAGACCCACACACTATCCTGACGGGCTTCCTTTCCCCGCACTTCGCAAGCAGAGCTCCCTTGTGTGCAAGAGGTGTGAACGGGTGGTGCTTCTCCCCTTCCTACCCCCCTCCCACTGACAAAGGCATGAAAATTGAAAAATAAGAGGACTGATAAGGAGAACAGTGCTCAACCTCTAAAGCACCAGGATAAGACAAATAAAAGATCCAGGAGGGAGACATCATTCTCAGATGAGGTCATCGCACAGCCTCTGGCTGACAGTTACCCCTCCACGCTGTTACCACTGCTAAAGCAAAAGGACGTTGTGACCCAGCAGATGCACAGCCTATGTTGTGGGAACGACTCTGACCAGCCCATACCAGGCATCTCCAATATGTGGCCAGCTCCAGGCTATACACGCCACTGAGCCACAGATGCCCAGACCAGGCTACCAATGTGCATGGTTGCAGAGCCAATGACCACTTTGGCCACAGCAGCAGCTTCCTAGACAGCAGCTAGGTTCAGAGTTCATTATGACTTGCCTACAGCAGCTGTTCACTACAGCATTAGCTACACTGCCGCAAGGGATTGGCGTTGCCTCATCCCTGCCTTAGAAACACTCACTGATGCAACAGGGCATTCCACCCCCTGATCATCGACGTCAAGAGGAACCTCCCACTGGAATCCCCAGCCAGGCGAATAACTTAGATGCGCCTGAGCATCGACATTGGGGCAAAACTCCAGTGATATCAAAGGCACCAAAGAGGAAGAGGGGAGAGGCATCTCTTACAGATACCCTAACAGAGAATCCATCCTCGGCTTCCCCCAAACCTCCAGAGCCACAACTCCTGGAACTGGGTGAACTTGTAGAGTCACAACCTCTGCCCAACCCCCATTCCTTGCTCTGTCACCACGGAGCCAACAGAGCCTGATTACCACCTCCATCTAATGAGGTAGTAGAGACTCCATCTGCCCCACCTTCAGAGGACCATCGCCAGTACCAGCAATTCATTAGACGCTTCACAGCAGCTCTAAATTTACAAATGGTAACGGTCCAGGAGCCCAAGGTTGATCCAATTTATAAACTGCGGGATCACCCAGAGGTGATTGAGTTGATGTTGCCTTTAATGCCATGCTTGGAGAGAGAAGCACAAAACTCTGGGCTTCCCCAGCCATGGTAACACCAGTCTGCTCAGCATCCAGCTCCTACTACCCATGGCCACCAACTGCAAAGCAGATGTATGTGAAGCATCCCCCTCCTAACTTCTTGGTAGTGGCTGCCTCAATGGAGAAGGGCTGACGTGAGGCCCATGAGTCTTCTCCAGGAAAAAGAGAAGAAAGGCAGATGGATATATTCGGGTGCAGAAGTTTTGCCTCTGCCACCATGATCATGTGGGCTGCAAATTATGCTGGAGTGATGGCATTCTTTAAGAACTATCTTTGGGAACCTATAAACCCCCTCCTTTTGCTGATTCCACCAGAGTGGCACACAGATGCTTTGAGATGCCAGACAGAATGCATTATGGATCCTCGCGATCAAATTCTGAATTCCCAGCACATCTGTAATACAGTGCCCAGGGCAGTGGTGGATGTATGGGTCCTTGAGGTGATTAGTTTTGGTTATTCACTACAATTTTGCAGTTTTTCTTCTTCTCAAGGTTCAAGGAGTACCAAAAGCACGTCTTAGATGAGGAAGTTCAGTCTCTACTGGCTAAGTATATAATTGTAGTGGTGCCTACAGATCAGCATAATAAAGGTTTTTATTCCGTGTATTTTGTCATCTCCATGAAGGATGGTGGCCTCCGCCCCATTCTTTACTTGCAAGCTGTGAATAAACGTGAAGTATGTGAAATTAGGATGCTGACTATACGGCAATGATGTATGCACCTGCGCAAGGGTCAGTGGTATGCAACCCTTGATCTAAAGGATGCTTACTTCCACACTAGGATAATTGATAGGCATAGGCAATATTTATGTTTGTACATGAGGGTTGTCAATATCAGTACACCTCTCTCCCATTTGGATTGTCATCAGCCCCAAGGGTTTTCACAAAATGCATGGCACCCGTTACAGCATATCTGCAAAGGTTAGGGGTTCAAATATATTCCTACCTGGATGATTTGCTATTAGCATGTGACTCTCCTGACCAGGTTGCACAACACCTGCATATGACATTACAGCTCTGTGAGGAACTAGGGTTACTAGTAAATTTAAAGAAATCAAATTTAACATCTACCCAGAAAATAGATTACATAGGAGCTATCCTAGACTCGACGTTAGCTCTTCTTCTCCCACCACAGGAGAGAGATCTGCGCATGTGTCAGGCACTGAAGGTAATACTTTTCGTTTATAGCCCTACTGTGAAGCACTGCTTACATGCGCTGGGCTTGATGGCATCTGTCTCAAGTATCGCACCTTATGCTAGAATTTATGTGACTTTTCCAACATTGGTTACTTATGCACTACATATAGCACTTCTGTTTGATTACCAGTTCTGGATGAAGTTAAGTACTCGCTATTGATTTGGAGGTAGCAAATCTTTATGAAGGGAACACCTTATGCCCCTTTACAACTATCCAGGCATGTAGCTATAGATGCTTCTCTTATAGGCTGGGGAGCCCATATGGGAGAACATAGAATTCCAGGGCGATGGACCCAAGGGGCTTCATTTGGCTCCACTCAGTCCGGAGGTCGAGTCAACGTGACGCTGGGCGCTACAGCACGATCTTTACTTAGTAGTGGTTCACGTGCCTGGCCAGAACAGTATGCTAGCAGATACCTTGAGCTGCAATTTCTCCATGTACCATGAATGGGAACTGATCCATTCCACCTACAGGGACATTACCACACTGTGGGGTGTCCCACAGGTAGACCTCTTTGCAACATGTCACAATGCGAAATGCACCAACTACTGCTCTTTAGAACCTTGTACAGCAACTCCATGGGGGATGCTTTCTTTATCAGTTGGGGCTGAGGTTTCATGTATGCTTTCTCTCCAATCCCATTACTCGGAAGGGTGATACAAAAAATCATGAACAATTCGGCCAATATAATTCCAGTTGCTCCAGATTGGCTGCAGTAGCATTGGTACACAGACTTGATGCGGTTGTTGACAGAGACAGTTTATCTGCCCAGGAGGGGGACCATGTTAGCAACCAGAAAGGACTCCTAGTGGCAACTGAAGGCCAGCTCCCTATAGCTGCTGGCATGCTATATAAGGTTGGCTTGCTGTCATACGGTTAAGCTGGGAAGGTGCACTGTATATTGTAGAATAATTTGAAACCATCCACCTTAAGAACGTATACCCTTACATGGAAACACTTCAGGTGTTGGTTGCATAAACACCACCTCGCTGAACACCACCTGAGCGCTGAGGTGGTACTAAATTTGTGGCAGTTGTGAAATATCTTGACACTGTCCTCTTTGAAGGTCCATTTAACCTCAATTGCACGTTATGTACATATGGGTTCACCTTGTTCACTCATCCCTTGATTAAACTTTTTTTAAGGGGTTATCCAACCTTTTCCCTAGACCACATACCCACTCTCAGTGTGGAATTTAAATCTGGTTCTCCAGGTCCTGATGGGTCATCCTTTTGAACCAGCTCAGTCCACATCTTTGTTCCATTTAATGCTAAAACCAGTATTTTTGGTAGTCATAACTTCTGTTAGGAGGGTTAGTGAAATAGCATCCATACTCATCACACCACTGTATATGCAGTTCCACAGCAATACAGTAGTGATAACCTTGCATCTAGCATTCATTCTAAAGATCAATACAGAATATCATCTGAACCATCAGATAGTATTATTACTAATTTTCTGCCCCAGACCTCATGCTTCAGAATCACAGAGGAAGCTCCACATCCTAGATTTCAGGTGCATGTTGCTTTACTATCTTAATAGAACAGCGAACCTTTGCAGAATAGATTCTCTCT
The DNA here is from genome assembly GCA_003113815.1 of Sphenodon punctatus. NCBI lineage: Eukaryota > Metazoa > Chordata > Lepidosauria > Sphenodontia > Sphenodontidae > Sphenodon > Sphenodon punctatus. The sequence continues at coordinate 588,020 of QEPC01008421.1, read as the reverse complement.
TTTTGTGTCCTATTCTGAACAGACATTGGATAATAGGGTAACTTCGCAGACATCCAAATGGTTGGTAACGTGTATCCAGCTAGCTTATGAGTTAATAGGGAAAGAGGTTCCCCTAGAACTGAAGCACATACAACGAGGGCAACTATTGCAGCCTTGAAGCAGGTCCCTGCAAGGGATATATGTAGGGCTGCTGTGTGGTCCTCATTGCATATGTTTACAGAGCACTATGCCCTACATTTGCAGTCTCAGGAGGATGCTTCCTGAGTACTATGTTGGATGTAGATATTTAATAAACTGCAAACCAAATTGAACTTTGAAGCCATTGTCCATTCTCTGCTTATTCAAAATACTCACCCACCTCCACATACAGCTTGCGAATCGCCTATTGGTGAGAATTATGGAGCCACTCGAAGAAGAAAGGAAGGTTACTGAGCTGTAACTGAGGTTCTTTGAGATGGCTTTGTATATTCTCACACTACCCACCCTTCCTACCCCACATGGGTATTCTCAGGTTGGAAGGAACCGAGTGGGCTAGGGAACGTTGATCCTTATACATACTGGGGGATGTGAGGTGGTCAGAGAGTGTGCATTCAAAATGAATGATGAACAACTAGTGACAGACCAAAAGTGATGCAAGCAGAGCTTCTGAGCCCATTGGTGAGAACCATCTTGAAGAACCTCAGTTACAGTTGTTCCATTCCCTTCCTTGTTTCATTGATTAGCTTTGGCCACACGTATTTGAAGGGTATTGTTCTAGGCCCATCTTGGACAGATAATGACTGACATTCGTTAGTAGCCTGTATAGTGTCACTCGGTCAAGTAACTTCCCCATCTCCTTAGAATTGCTCAGGAAATAGAGACAAAGTAGTAAAGTGATATCTTTTATTGGACCAACTACAGTTGGTGGACGTATGCAAGCTTTTGGACCTCACAGGGTCCCTCATAAGGCAAGTCTGGGGTTACAAGATGAAGAAAGAAGGCAAAGCAGAGGTATATACAATGGTGGGGGATGTGCCCATTGAACTCAGAGGGACAGGAGGGGAATAGGAGAAGGAGGTAGGGAGGAGATGGCAATACAAAAGGGGAAATGCAACAATGTAGTACCTGTTGATAGTAAATAACTAAAAGTTATCTGTAACTGAATAGTGATAGAATTTACAAATCACTGTAATATCTGAAGAAACAGAACAAAACAGAGGTAATGGGGTGGGATAAAGGGCAGGTGTCCATTGTTCTCAGAGGGAGAGGAGAAAACAAGATATAGAAGGGAATGCAAAGCAAAAGGAGAAATATAACAAAGGGGTAGCTATAGATAGTAAAAAACTTAGTTACCTGTAACTGTAGACACAGTGATAAGAGATACAAATTACTGAATGGCAGAGAAAACTATGTCCAAAATAGAGTGTGTAGTCCTTGGGGGGGGGAGGAAGGAGAGGATAGGGGGGGAAAGGTAGCAATTAAAAAAGGGGGAATACACCAAAGTAAATATTAAGTCACTAACTGTAGATAGTGATATGATATACAAATTTCTGTAGTGGCTTTTGAAGCCTATGTCCAAATTTAATCCATTATTTTTAGTAATTAATAGAACTATGAATTTTTATTTCAAAGCTCACCTTTTAAAGGTGTTATATAGGTTTCCTTTTAAAACCAGGACAGAGAGGTCCTCAATAGAGTGGTCACTTTGGGAAAAATTAATGCCAACAGTAGAATCTGTGTTCTTGTCCATGATCTTTTTTCTGTGTGAGTTCATGCATGTGCAGAGGTTATTATTATTATTATTATTATTTATTTTATTTATATAGCATTAGGGTTGTACCTGGCACTGTACAGTCGGTAGTTATTGACAAGTTCCTACCCCAAAGGGCTTGCAATTCAGGAGAGACAAGGATAAATTCATGAGGAAGGGTTTCACCAACATAGTCCCTATGGGTGCATTTGGTGCACTGAATGAGGTATGCCAGATTTCTAGATTTGCAGTTGTAGGTTCCTTGTATTTTGAATAGATTTCTATGGGATGTCTGAATGTTATTCACATTTGAGATGTGAAGACTTTGTCAGGACCTTGTTCCTATGAGGTGGGGGTGTCCTTGGTGGTGGGGAGCTTGCTCCAGATAATGAGCTGCAAAAGATTGGGAGGTTGGTTTGAAAGCCGGACGTTCAGGAAAGGTCTCTTTCAGGGTTTGGTCCTCCTCCTGTATAGGCTGGAGATCTTTGATGATTTTGTGTAAGTGAACACTTAGGATAGTCAGCTAAAAGTGAAGTTGGTCAACTGTAGAAGCCAAAGGTGTATGGTTCGATGGTTCCTTCTTGACCATTTTGTATTGTAGCAGGTTCTCTCGGGGTATTTGGGTAGTCCGTTCTATTATATGGTCACCTTCTCTGATGTAGGCTGTTTTCAAACGGACCGAGGAAGTGTGATGGTCCGTGGGTGATGGGTGGAGGTGGCGGCAGGTGGGCAGTGTGTGGGCGGTCCATCCCACAGATGCCCACCCACTTCCACCCATCTCCACACATGGAGCATCTGCCATTGGTGCCCATTGCTCTGTGCATGCGCAATGGGTGGAGCCCGGGAGCATGCACGCACCTCCCCACCCACCAAGGCAATCACACGGATGCCCCCCCACCCACCGGCACACGTGGGCAAGGTGTGTGTGTGTCAGTGCAAAAAGGGCCATAGTGTCTTTGTGTGGTGAAAGCAGTTTTTTAGCAGGGGCTGTGCGCCCCCTAGGGTGTCAAGGACAATGCCCCCCCTGGCCCCAGGACACCCCGACGCGAAGACTGTTTTAAAAAAATAAATTAAAAAATCGCCTCCCTCTGCTTGGCCGCACGCCGCGGTGAAGGTTCGGAGCCATCTCGAAGAACCTCGTTTAGAGGTAGCTGAACCTTCAGGAGGTCAGTGCCTCTAAAACAAGGTTCTTTGAGATGGATCCGAGCATTTTCACCAGTTGTGCGCACGCGCACAACCAGTGAGAATTACACACACACACCCCGAAGGCTTCCTTAGGTGTGTACTAAGGAAGCCTTCGGGGAAAAAAGGGAAGTGTTCTCCCTTTATGTGGAATGGGCGGCTAGAAGCGCCGTCCATTCCACATAAAGGGAACCTGCAATGAAATAGTGCTGCAGGGGGCACTATTACATTGCAGGGGGTAGGGCAGGGCAAAAGTCCCTACCCGGGCACCAAACAGACGCGCCTGGGTATGGACTTCGCTGTTCCCTCTGGCTAGCATGCGGGGGGGCCTGGGAGCTGCCGCGCAGCTAGCCTCCCCCTCCCCTCCCTCCCTGTAGAGTCAAACTTTGACTCAACTCTGGGAGGGAGGGGGAGCCAGTTCGGGCCTCCTGAACAGTCAGTGCGCGGGAGCAGGAGGCGAGGATTCCGGCACTGCCTGGAGGAGGAGAGGAGCTGGCCCGGTGGTGAGTAAATGCGGGCCCTGGGAGGGGTGGGGGGGAGTGGGGGCACACG
>QEPC01008421.1:562438-579933 GCA_003113815.1 Sphenodon punctatus | reverse complement strand
AAAATGAACTTGAATTGACTAAGGGCAGGAACAGTGCTCACTGTATTTTCTTCATTAGCAGCAATGGGGAAACAACAGTGAACATGGGTCCCTGACTAAGGGGGTGAATTGAATTCCAATTAATCCCCTCTCTACACACTTGCAGAAGACCGTAATCTCTTATATTTATCAGAATTTATACCCTGCCCTTCCCCAAAGGCTCAGGGTAGTTTACAGAAACAAAAGCACAAAGAGAAAAATAGTAAAAATACAAAATAATACAATAAAATCCCCTAAAAACCCCTACCCACACCCCAAAAACCCGCCTGACCTCTAGCCTCACCTGCTAAATGCTCTGCCAGTAAGAGTGTTCTCTGTCCCCTGGTGGCAGTGCTTCACACAGCAGCGTTCCCATCATTAAGTAATGTAATGTCCATCCAGTGCTAACCCTCAGGACTCCTTGCTGTTGGGTTATGCCATGCCACTGGCCTACTGTTGCCCTGGCTCCGCCTACCGTTGCCTTGGCTCTGCCTACCATTGCCCTAGCTCCACCCCTAGGCTTGCCAGCCGGCCTTACTGCTTTACTGCCCCTCCAACCTCAAAACTCATCAGCCGCCCCTGGTTTTTAGTGTGGCAAGTTGAGTATCATGGGTCTTCTTGTCAGACCAGAACCCTGAGAGAACCTAATACAATACAAAAAGAAGGAACCATCCAACCGTACACTTTTAGAGTTTTTATCTTTACACATATTCTTATAGTCAGGGCTCGAAATTTGGGCTGGCAACCAGTTCAGGGGTGTAGTCGGGCAAGAACAGTTTAATATCAGAATAAAGTCTGGGACTGAATGGGTTTTTTTTGGCTCCTGGAGTTCCATTTGAAATTTCATAGTTCTGATGTGCATAACGTATAAATCACCAGTAAATAAATGAACATTACCTGAAATGCGGACCTTTGGAATTTTTTGAAAGTAAGCAGAACTAGATAAAATATTTTTACAGGACAAAAAATTGCTGTCATATGCTCTTGATTTGCACCCAAGTAATTGAAATGATTTACACCAATGTAAACAAAACTGGCACCAAATACCATTAGTAATTAATAAAGGTAACAAGATTTTTGTATGGATTGGAATCTATGCTCCAGTGCTTAAATTGAAGAGTGTTTTCAGACTAAAAATAAAGGTTACAACACATGCACAGTTGTTTATGCTTTTTTTAAAAAAAAAAAACTACTGGAACTGTATAATCATAATCAGCAAGTGTTCAAGTAATCAGATTATGCTAGAACCATAGACTTTTACATTAGTCGTACAGAACTAGATTGTGGCACGCATATGGCTCTAGGAATCCATCTGTTATAGCCAGGATTGTAAAAACCCACTTGCCAGTTCACCAGAGACAAATAAACTGGGAGCTGGTGAATGGATTTTTACACCACAGTGCTGGGACTGAAGACTACAGGTGAGTCAACCTAGAGCAGGAGAGCCACCCAGCCCTGCATTGTTTCAGCCCCATGGCTGTGACTCATTTCTGGAGGAAGCTGTTCTGCTCCCCTAGACTCAGAGGAGGCAAGTCCTGTCTGCAGCACTCAGCCTGAATGGGACTCGGCACTGCAGTTGGGAAGAACTCTCCAGGACCTGCCTACACTGCATGTCACCTCCCTCCTCCTCCTCTGTTGGCGAGTAAGCTCTTATGCCTGGCCAATCGAAGGACCATTTTTTCACAGTCTTAATTCATGGTTCTAATTTTAAAACAAAGCGTGTTTTTTAGAAAAGCACCTCTCCACCCACTACCCACCCACCATCCACCCACTATACATGTTGCAGGGCTGCAGTGGTGCCCTATGGGTGCCCTGCAACATGAATAATGGGTAGGGAGTGGGTGGGGAGGTGCTTGTCTAAAAGCAACCAAAGTGTCCTGATTAACCTTGTTAATAGATCTGGCTTGCTCTGATCATTTTATCTTGGTGTTTAATGTACAACAATTTGCCAAGCAAATTTGAAGTGAAATTGTCAAATCTGAAATAAAAAATTCTTTGTATTTTAAATAAGTTCTGCATCTTGTGTCAGTTTCTAATGTTACCACATGGTATACTAAAGAAACATTGATTTCTTCCATGCACAAACATGTATTTAAAGTGAGGTCTTTACATTAATCCGCATTCCAATCTGGTGCTTTTTAACCTATTCTGCAAGATATTTAACCATGTTCAATTAATATCTGATACATTTTATTTATTTATTTATTTATTTATTTATTTATTACATTTATACCCTGCCCCTCCTGAAACAGCTCAGGGCGGCTTACAATCTCTCTCTCTCTATAAAAATACAACCATAAAATATTTAAAACACTCATAAAATACAACAAAACAGGACCAGGGAACATAATAAATAATACAATAAATAAGGGTGAAGGGGGATAAAAACCCCTCTTAACCCCCCCTCCGCAAAGGCCTGGGCAAACAGCCAGGTTTTACAAATTTGCCGGAATTGTAAAAAGGCTTGGGGCCAGGCGAGCTTCCTCCGGGAGGGAGTTCCAAAGGCGCGGCCCGGCCACTGAGAATGCCCTCTCCATTGTGGCCCCCCGCTTAACACGGGGGACCTCCAAGAAGGCACCCCCGGCAGACCGAAGGAGCCGCTCTGGGGCGCGGAGGGCGAGGCGGTCCCTGAGGTATGATGGGCCCAGGCCGTGAAGGGCCTTATAGATCAATACCAGAACCTTGAAACTGGCTCGGCTACATAATAGTCAGTTTTTATACTTCTTAATTTTAGGAACATCTGCTATGTAGAGGTGCAGATGCAGTCTTTACTTCTAAGTGTTGTATTGTGTACATGGCATCTGAGTTACTCATTATATTTTTAAATTGTTTTAAATTTATTTTTAAGATTAAAATAATGGGTCCTTCAAGAACCCAAGAGAGCATTTCTTCATATACATGGCTCCATTAAGTCAGTGACAGAATCTCCATTGACTTCAAAGGAGTGAAAATTTCAGCCGGGGGGTTGTGCATGTGTGTTTTCTTTCACACTCGTACTGGCTCTTTGGTTGCGAATTTTATAATTCAATATTGTCCTGTCAGATATTAATTTTAAACTTCTTAAATGTCGATCTTAAAATCTATGCACCAATGCTGCTCATGTTTACTACTGAGTGTTACTTACTAGGAGGTTCCACTGCCTCTAATGAAGCAATACCCAGTAGTTACTATTTGCATAGTGGTGCTCCTTGCACTGCTTAATAACTCATTATTTGTGAACGCTATAATTAGAAATTATTATTTCCGTTACTGTGACTAGTATCTGATGTCTCTTTAAAATTTTGTTGTAGGTTTTAATATATTCGTATGATGTGGGGGAAAGAATAAACTTTGAAGTCTCCAATTGCTGTAAAACAATATAAAATGGAAGATTATGCTCATTATTCAGAGAATATAGACTGAAAGACTGGAAATTAGTCATGAATTCTACTTCTCCAATCAGCTATACAGTTCCTGAAATCAAATGGTAAGCTTTATTAATTATTATTATTATTTATTATTATTTGTATAGCACCATCAATGTACCTGGCACTGTACTATTGTTAATTAGAGAAAGGTCCCTGCCTTGGGAACCTTGCAGTCTAGGTTTGAAAACAGACATGACAGTAACCTGCATTGGCCCACTTTGGGCCCCCTATCAGCTGTTCTGTGGGCCAGGTGAGCGCACCAAACAGCTGATGGGGAGCCTGGCGGGGCGCACTTTAACTTACCATTCTCCTCTGCCTCCACCACTGCCTCTACAAAGGTGGCATCCGGTTCCTCTGTGCCCTTCACCAGAACCTTGGGTGGCTCCTCAAACAAGGGCTGGCTCTCGAGTTTGAGGGGATACATGAGAGTCACGGTGTCCATGTCCATTTTGACCCATTCTGGCTCTGGGGCAGGGACAGGCATGGAGGGATCTCCATCGGTGGTTGCGGGTTCCATGGTGGGAGAGGGAGTGAATGCAGTGGAGGAGCCATAGCCACTTGCTTGCTTTTGGTCCCTGGTGAAATTGCAGCCATGCAGGCAGGATGCTACAGTGACTCTGTGCATGGGAATTGGGTTCAGTACCTCGTAGTAAGAACATAAGTAGCGCCATACTGAGTCAGACAAATGGTCCATCAAGCTCAGCATCCTGTCCTCCAACAGTGGCCAATCTCGATTGCATGGGAGAAGAACCAACAGTCACAATGGGCAATCCATTCCCCATTGTTTACTCCCAGCTCCTGACAGTAAGACGTTCATCCCTTAAGCTACTTGTTTAATAGCCATTAATGGATCTGCTCTCTAAGAACTTATCCAGTCCTTTTTAAAACCCAGCTATACTACTGGCCGTGAAAGTTCTCTGGCAACAAATTCTATAGGTTAATTATGTGTTGAGTGAAAAAGTACTTCCTTTTATTTGTTTTAAAGCTGCCAGCAGCTAGTTTCATGGAGCGTCCCCTATTTCTAGTACTATTTGAGAGGGTAAATAACCATTCCCTATCTACTTGTTCCATACCACTCAAGATTTTATAAACCTCTATTATATCCCCTCTCAGTCTTCTCTAAGCTGAAGAGACCCAGCTTGTCAAGCCCCTCTTTGTACGGACACCGTTCCATACCCTTTATCATTCTTGTTGTTCTTCTCTGTACCTTTTCTAGTTCAGCTATGTCTTTTTTGAGATGGGGTGACCAGAACTGCACACAATATTCCAGGTGCGGTCGCACCATTGATTTACATAGAGGCATTATGACATCTTCAGTTTTATTCTCTATCCTCTTCCGAATAACTCCTAACATTCTGTTTACTTTTTTGACTGCTGCTGCATATTGGGCTGAGGATTTCAGTGTATTGTCCACAATCACTCCCAGATCCTTTTCTTGAGTGGTAACTCCTAGCTTAGTACCCAGCATTGTGTCACATGGTTTGGGTTATTTTTCACTACATGCATCACTTTGCACTTGTCCATATTAATCTCATCTGCCATTTAGATGCCCAGGCACCCAGTAGGGAGATGTTTGCCTCTCCACAGTTGGAGGAGAAGTTGTTGTCCTGTATCTTGTAGCATCTCTTCAAGTCCTTGGCCTGTTGCTTGAACTGGTTCATGTGCTGGGTGTAACTCTGCCACGCCATTTGGACCATGTTCTCCTGGAACACCTTGTACCTATAGCACTTCACCAGGGCATATTGGACCTTTTGCTCCCCCCATAGAGCAATTAAGGTCTTGGTCTCTTCCTTGGTTCAGGGAATGCAGCGTTGTCAGGCAGATCTATAGGCAGTAAGTGGCTGCGACTGATCGGTGAAGGTAGCAGTGCTGGCTGGTGGTATATTAGCCATGCCCTCAGTGATGGTAATCCTTGCAAGTTGTTCCTGAGAATGCAACCGCCCGGAAAGAGCAAGTGTAAGGCACAAGCTGCAAACCAGGAGAAGCTGGGAGAATGCATGTTTGAAAATGGTGTGTTGGGCTTTTAAGGTGGACATTATGTTCATGCCAGTGAGAATGAGAATGGAAACAGGAGCCAGAAGTGGTTACTCCTTGGAATGCTCTAGCCTCTTCTCCCACAACTCTATGGTGCTGGCGGACCGTACACGTGCAAGGCTACACCCAACCTAATTGACGGGATACAGACATGTGGGCTCACGTTAGCCTGCAATTGCCTGTATGGTGGACTCTATATGCTCTGGGACCCTGCTGTGAGTGTGGGCCCTATGACTGGTGGGTGGCGGCCCCGTAGCCGGTGAGGACGAACATCTAATGAATGGGCAGGTGGGCACCACCTGTTGTGAACTACCATCTCATTTGTTAATACCCCCCTCTCTCTTTGCAAGCTCTTCTGTTCAATCCATTCCAAAGCCCATGAAGCATGGTGAAGCTCTTCCTTGAATGGAATGGATGAACTGAGGAATTGGAAGGCAGGAAGGGAGGGTGAAAGTGCAAATAGATGTGGACAAGACAGATTTCTCTCCCCCACTCCACAGAGCAATCATTGCTTTGATAAGGGAAATAAGATGGAATTTGTGTGAAATAAAAAAAACAATTTAAGGAAGAACTCCCCTCCCAATACATGCACAGGACTTGGGGCGGAGTGTGTGTGTGTGTTCCTAGAGCTAAGCCTTCCCCAATCCCCACCAGGTTGTTTACACCAAAAAGTACTAGCTAACTGTGTTCAATGTTTCCTTTGAACCACTCACCCGCAAAGAAAGTAAGTGCTGGCAGGAGAATTCTTGTCTCCTAACACAAAGCCAGCTCGGGCAGTTTCATGGTGACTTGAGTTGGAGAGGCTGGAAACTTGGTCCACCCTCTTTCCTGGTTGAGCATGGAAACTCTGTGCAAATGCTTGCTTGTCTTATGTGTGGAAACTCTGGGAAGGCTGCTAGCTGGCTGCACTGATGTTCAGTTTCTGAGGAGGTGGGGGGAGTGAATGAGGGTTCAGCTGGAAGCCTGGTCTGGTGAGCAAAGCACTGCAATTGCAATTGAAATGGGGTGGGGTGGGGTGGAGATATAGGGAGAGGAGCCCCTCTTCCTGCCTTCATCTCAGTTGCAGCATTATGTTCTTACATGTGTGGGGAAATGAGTTTCACAGAAACTGACATTGAAACCTTTTTGATCATCTGAAAGATGTAAAATACTAGTGATTTCTAAAACCCACAGGGATTGTTTCTTGTGACCCCTTTAGGCTAATCCTGGCCATTGCCAGCTGAGTGCAGTGAAGATGAGGCAGGTAACGGTACTTTTCTTTTGGAGCAGATTTGTAATCTCTTTCAGTGAAAATTTTAAATTAAAAACTTTTGCAAACAATGGGATGGTTCCTCAGTTGGTGTAAATATATTTACTCCGTTGGATCTGGTCCATATTATATACAGCACCACAATATATCTTTTTTTTTTTTTTGTTAGCCTCTTTAGACATCTGGGGATACAGAAAACATCAGAATAACCACATTAGCAGAGCTCCATTTTTCTCCTTCCCTGCTGGGAGAGGATAGTGAGAGCCTATCTGTTTACTACTTCTGTGCCTCTGCAACCAGCAGATTTTTTTGGCCAGTAGACTAGCTCACATCAACTCTTGCATTTCCACCTCATTTTAACTGCATTTCTTTCCTCCTGATTTTACAGTTCACAGCCAGTACAATAAGCTGCAAGATAGCTTGTTTTAAAACACATAACTTGAAATTAATTACTACTGCATTTACAATTATTAATTTGTCATTTTTCCCTCCAAAGATTTATTTAAAATTTGTTGTAACGGTGCTTTTACCCCTTGAGCCATTTTCACCTCCTCTTTGTTGTTGATTCCTCTGGGTATGGCTCCCATAGTAACGGTGAAAGCAAGCGATAGAGCTGTTGTGGTTCTGTTGCGCAAGATCCAGGTGCAGTCCTCCTAATGTTCATTGTCTCCCACATTTATTAAATTACGTTCCATCCAGAGGAGCAATTATTTGTCACACAAACAATTTGTCTAATTTTATATAAAAACAATGGACACTATAATATGAAAGAAGGTACTAGGCACAAACAGTATGTTAAATAAAATATGTAAAAAATCACTATCAAGATGATTAGATATATTTGTAAAATTTCTTCCTAAGAAACTAATATATTAAAATAAACTTTCAATGTTAAAATAATCTTTGCCTTTTGTGCTGCTGTGATTTTCGTGCTATTCTGTTTTTAAAAAAACAATGCAAAAATAGTATTTTTTTAAAAAAAGCCACCACAACAAAATGGTAAATGTTTAAAGCTAATATAAATTCTACTAAGTTTAGGTAAAATTTCAGTGTCTCTTAAATTTTATAGACAATTGTGCAAGCTTTGTAGGCCACATGGTTTGGGGAAAAGGAAATATTTCTTTTCTCTATGTGCAATTGCTTCATTTCCATATAAAGTGCATCTTGTTATTCACATGCGTATCCTTTTTATTGGGAACAGTTAAGTAAGACCTTGTTGCATCAGTTTGCATTAAATCAGTTTAGAAACTGATATAGTAAATCCATACAATTGTTCCTTAAGTTGGTACCTTTAAACAGATTGGAGTTTGTCCATACAGAGAATATTGCATTGATTTAGCTACATTAGTCAGTTCTTAAACCTGTCTTAGGGTTCAACCTCATTCATTGAAGTTAATAGCTCAGTTCCCATTGGGTGAAAACAGTCATAATGCTAACTCCACTTTAACACCACTTTAACATTTCTTATGCATGTTGCAGAGCTGTATTGGTGCCCTATGCAGCCCTGCAATATGCATAAGAAATGTTAAAGTGGTGTTAAAGTAGAGTTGGCGTTATGCCTGTTATCACCCATTGACTTAAATGGCAGAGGAGCGTGATCTTAGTTTAACTGGTACAACCTTGGGTGAAAACAGACATGCACCTTAACTCCGCTTTAACTCCACTTTGGGTGCTTTCAGATGTACAGTGTATTTTTGAGTTCGGGCAATGGGATGTGCATGCAAATTCGGTGCGGCTTTGATAATGTCGGAAAGGTGCGATGCGCATGATTTAAGCTTTTTGACTCACTGACAAATATGTTGTACCGAACTGCAAAATCCAGCTCAGTACAGCGCATTTGTTAGTGCACCAAAAAGCTTCAATTATGTGTGGCACGCCTTTCCAACGTTACCAAAGCCACATCTAATTTGCATGCGGGTTGTGCCCCCGAACTTGTAAGTACACTTTAATGCACGTTGGAAAACACGCTTAAACTTTGCTTTAATACCACTTTAACATTTTTTATACATGTTTTAGAGCTGCATAGGGCACCAATACAGACCTGCAACATGCATAAGAAATGTTAAAGTGGTGTTAAAGCAGAGTTATGTGCATGTCTGTCATTGGCTGTAGACAAGGGGCATAATCCTCCTACATCCAAGTACACCAGGGGATTATGTTTAGATAAACTGCATACTAAAGTCACATTTAACTTAAGTAGGTGCCAAATCCTTACAGTGCGAGTCACCACCCTGACACATGATGGGGGTCATACCGTGGATTTGATTTTTCACACTGGCCTTGAGACGGGGAATCCGTTGGTAGGGGGGATGATAGCTGAACCTTTGTCATGGACGGATCATTACCTCCTGCAGACATGTCTACCGGCACACGTCGGCCCCTAGAGAGATGTGGAACCAGTTGGGTTGTTTGCCCCCGCAGACTGATGTAACTTGAGAGATTCTGGAATGCTCTTGGGGTGTTACCCTCTGATTTTGACAACCTTCCACTCGATGACCTCGTTACTTTTTGGAACACCTTGTTGACTGAGGCCATTGATCGGATGGCTCCCAGGCGTCTGCTTCCCTGGCATTGGCACCTCAGGCTTCCCTGGTTTACTGAGGGTCTGTGGTGGCCGAAGCAGGAGAGGGCTGGAGCGACGTTGGTGCCGATCTTGTACTGAAGCCGACTGACTGTGATATAGAGCTAGTTTGTGAGCCTATGCTGTGATTGTGCTGCCAGGCAGCAAAGAAGGAATTCTTTGCTACCTTTATGGCATCTGTGAAGTCCCTTTCAGCGGAGCTTTTTTGGGTGGTGAGGTGGCTGGTCAGTCCAGCCTCCCTCCGCCTGGAACCTGAACCATCGGATGTCCGCTGTGGCTTGTTTGTTGACTATTCTGCGGACAAAATCACCCAAATTCACTGAGATTTCGATACCAAATGGAGGAATGACGAAGGCTTTTTTGGTATCCGTTGTTAAGATTTATTGTCTTTTGTATGATATGTGTGTTCTGTCTTGGTCTGCTTGGTTTTATGGATTTTGTTATGGCCACGAGGCTTTCAGTAACTTGATGATGATGATACCATGTTTAATACAATGGGAGAACCAGAGACTGTGGAAGCCCCGGCTTGTCTGGTTTCATGGAATCCGTTTCAGTGGGTGTCACCCACTGATGCTGAGGATGTTCTTGGGACTGTCAGAGCCACTTTTTGCCAACTGGAACTGTGCCTATCCTGGCTGGTTAAGGCCAGCCGGGAGACGTTGGGTCTGTTGATGGCATGGATGGTCAATACCTCCCTTTGGGAGGGCAGAGTGCCGAGCTGCCTCAAGGAGCCGGTGGTGCAGCCTCTGCTCAAAAAACCATTGCTTGACACTGACACCCTCACCAGTTATCAGCCTGTCTCTAATTATCCCTTTTTAGGGATGTTTATTGAATCGGTTGTGTCTTGGTAGTTTCAGGAGCATCTGAATGGCATCCATTTCCTGGATCCCTCATAGTCCGGCTTTCATCCAGGTTTTGGTACTGAGACTGTGCTTGTGGCTTTGGTTGATGACCTCTGCCGAGAATTGGACCAGTGTCAATTGACCCTGTTGATTCTATTAGATCTGTCAGCTGCTTTTGACACTGTTGACCATGAGATGTTGATGACTCACCTGTGGGACCAGGTCGGGGTGGGCAGATTTGACTACTGTAACGCACTCTAAGTGGGGCTACCCATGGTTAGGGTCCAGAAATTGCAGCTGGTGCAGAATGTGGTGGCCTGCCTCCTTATGGGGATGGGTCGTTGCGAGCACGTTACACCGGTGCTCTGTTCTCTGCACTGACTGCCTATAGTTTTCCGGGCCCAATTCAAGGTGTGGGTTTTGATCTATAAATCCGTAAACAGCCTGTGCCCGGCTTACCTGTGGGACCACCTCACTTCTGGGGCTCTGGAGCGCCCCCTGCGGTTGGCCGGGGGTGCCTTCCTGGAGGTCCTCTGGGTATCCTGGGGGGCGACTCCGGAGAGGGTGTTCTCGGTGGCCACACCTAGGCTGTGGAGCTCCTTTCTGGCAAAGGCCCGGTTGACTCTTGACCCCCCTTCCTTTTGCTGAAAATGCAAGATCTGGCTGTTCTGCCAGGCATTTGATGTGGGAGATGAGTGATGGGTGGGAGTGGGTAAGGGCAGTAGGGGTTGATTATTCCCCCCAGTTTTAATTGCACAGTGTGCACTGTTTGATTAATATTTTATTAATGTTTTAATCTATTTATTTATTATTGTATTTTTCTGTTGATTGTTAGCTGCCTCAAGCTGCCTGAGCAGAAGAGGTGGGGGTATAAATATTTGATAAATAAATAAATTATTATGCAGCATAACTAAGGTCAAAGGGTTACTCCTGATGGAAATATGGAATGCACCTGTGCAGGAGTAGTCAGACCACACTTAAGTGCTGACTGTGCTGGGCTCTGAGGGGGCTCTGAGGGATAATGAAGGGGGGGTGGGTAGGTGTGAGGGGGCAGTTGCGTAGGGGTTGGAAGGGCTGAGAGGAAAGGTTGGGGGTGTGGGGTTTTATGCTGTTTTATATTTATTAGATGTTTTAATTTGTTTTGTAAGCCACCCTGAGCCATTTGGGAAGGGTGGGGTAAAAATTGGAACAAAAAAATTAAAGAGCGCGATCCAGCTATGCCATACCACCAGCACAAGGGGCCTCACGCTGGCGGCAAGGCCAAGGAGCAGCAGGTGGCTGGAAGTGGGGGCGTGCGAGAGCCGGCAGAAGCAGCAGTAAGGGCCATATAGCCATAGGGACTCAGGCACCGGCTTCCTGGAGTCCCTGGAGCTGCTGCACCCCCGCCCGGCCAGCCTGTAAGACACCCAGATCATGCAAACCCGTGACAGGACTCTGCGAGGTCCTGCCTCTTCCCCACCACTCCACGTGCTGTTGTGTTTTGGGGGCTGGCCAGGTGGGAGTGTAGCGGCCCCCATTACCCCAGACATCCTTCCCATTGGTTCGAGGCCTCCTTCCTGCTGCTCCTGGACGTTGCTTCACGAACCCCCTGTCTGTCCCCTGCATGGAGGTAGATAGGGCACTGTGGCTGCTGGCACCCAGGAGCCATCTGCTAGCGCATCTGTCCCCTGCGTGGGGGTTTAGCTGGATTGCACTCTTAGGTTAAATATTGAGAAAAACCTCTTAACAATTGGGCAGTGAAAAAAGTTGCCTAGTGAAGCAGTGGAATTTACTTCAGTGGAGGATTTTAAGAAGAGGCAAGATAAATACCTCTTACGGATAGTTTAGATATTGTGAATCCTGCATCAGTGTATATAGAGTTGGAAAAGATGACCATTGAGATACCTTGCAGCCCTCAGGTTCTATGAACTTCTTAATTGCTAAACCAATAGTTTTAAATGATTTCCCTGTGAGTGCTCGTTTTGAGACTTCATTATGATCCCATGACCCCAAACAGTAGCAAAGACATACAAACTACATCAAACGTCAATTGTGCTAAACTTTCTCTAATCCTACTGTGATAACAAGGAAGGTGTGTGACTTTTGTAGCTGCTATGTGTCCTAAACGTTTCTTTTTCCATTTTATTTTTGGGAGGTAGCAGGTGATGCATGATTTATTAATTATTATTTTTTAAAGAAGAAAAGTGGAAAGGAATGAACAGAGTGATACATGAATTATTGTGGTATGTTGGAGGAAGATGAAGATATTACGCAAATTCTCTGTAATTTGAGATATACAAAAAGTTGTTATAGTTAGGATTTGTGCCCAAATACCCAAACCCCCTCCCAAATGTTTTCTTGGCAATGGTATGGTCAGTGTATGTCATTGGAGTTTCATTTTATCATTTATTCAAGTAAAAAGGGAATTGATATAATTGTGGAAATATTGGTGATTTTAAAACATATTTGTATTTTGAAGCTTGCACTCTGTCCAGAATGAGCTGAGAGAGCTGCAAAATAGCAACGAGTCTGACCTCGATATCACTGAAGGTTTGAGAAGGAAACTCTGTCAAGCCAAAAAAGAAAAACTGGACATAACTACTAAGCATAATGAAGAGGTAAGTTGTTCTTTAAAAAAAATTACTAGGCAAAACCTGTTCTTTAAAAGATATTTTTAAATCCGCTATGTGAATTGCAGAGACCTAAATGATGAAAGGAAATCACAAGCAATCCTTGTAGAGAGAGGTCCATTGATTTCAGAGAGACTCTGAAGTGGGGTTTACCAGCATGACTCTTAGGGTAATTTCAGACGTTACGATACCACGGTCACCCACAGTGAATCCCCTGGGGTAGCCGTTCATACCGTAATGTCTGTTGGGATTCCCGCCAGATGTTCACCCCAGTGAATACCTGGCGGGAATCACATTGACCATGCTTTCGGACCGCCGGCTGCCCGGAGGTCCGAAAGCGTGGTGGGATCAGACTTCAAGTGTGGTCGGATTGGCCACGATCCGGGCCGCAGGTAACGTCTGTTACCTGCAGCCCGGCTGGATCGTGGTCCTGGCCACGGTCCGGGATTGCAGCCGGATTGGCCGCTGTGCCAACCTGTCTCCCGGAGGGCATGCGGCCGGGTGAGTACGGGGGACGGGGCTGTGCGGCCGCACGTCACGCCACGCAGCCCTGCCCACTCCCCGATCCCCGGGCGGAATCAGGCCGGCACATCTAAAGGACGGCCAGACTGATTCCTGACCGGGTTATGAAATGGATCCTGGTCCGTGATTGAGCGTGGCGGGCCTCCAGGCCCGTCACGTCTAAAATTACCCTTACTTCAGTGGAGGATTTCTTCAAAACGAAGTGAGAGCTTTATCTAACAGATAGAGTTCTGTCTCCTGTGGTACCGCAGTCCACCTTGTGGTGTGGTAGTGCTGATCTGCTATGCTGAATTGCAGAGCAGATCTAGTTAAGTGGAACCTGAAACACTGCAGAGGAGGAGAATTGAGCCTTCTCTCTAGTAGTGCAGTTGGATTTGATAGCCACCTCCCCCCACCCCCCACCATGTGTCCACATTCAGAAAGAATTTCAGTAGTATACAAGTGTTGAATGTTGTCATTGGGCTTATCTTCAGAAGGGAAAAAGTTGCATTTGGTTAAACTTAAGTTAAAAATATAGTGTAGGCAGGCTACCTCAACGTTCAGCTCTTAGATTCCCTGGTATAATTTGCAGGGTTAACCTCTACTAGTTAGTTGGAGTTCAGAGTAGAATTAACCAGCGCACTTTTCCCCACTCATGGACACAAGTCCAGTATGATTATACTTTGCGCCAGGTTGCGGGTGTTGGCCTGAAACATTGCATTCTGGTAAGTGCTATGGATCCTCCTGAGAAAGTGTTACAAGAGTTCCCTAGTAACTAAATAAAAACAAAGTGTATGGCTGTAGAGTTTGCAGTGGAACACATCCTTTGCTGGTGACTTCTGCTCCTATGTCAAAGTTTTCTTCTTTAAAAAAAATTCTTTTTAGTCATAGTTGTGGAGATAATATGAACCAAGCATTAACCAGCATGGTGTTCTTGCTTGAGTTTGCAGTAAGCCTGACAATATCTGTGAGAGGTGTAAACTGTCCAGTTCCTCACCAACAGTATCCAGGGCTGGCCTTCGGATTTGTGGGGCCCAGGGCAAAGCTAAAATGCAGGGCCCCTGGTGTCTCCTTCTCTTTGGGGGCAACCTCTGTGGTGCCCTGAAGATGATCATGTTTGGGGCCCCACTGAGAGTGGTGACCCCACAACCTGTCTTGGTGAAAACAGAGGCACTGTGTGGCCCTCAGAAAGAGTGGGGCATGGGGTGGCTGCCCCAAGTCACCCTCTGATAAGGCCGTCCCTGATAGTATCCTGTGATTAGAAGCTGAAGGATATAAAATCCAACCTTTTTGCTGAAGAATTTACTATTTTCCACAGTTAGGCCCTTGACATTTTTCTCTGCTTCAACTGCTTACAACTGCTCGCCAGGTTTCATCGGGAGAGATAGCGAAATTATAGTGTGTACTCTTTAGACTATTACATAGAGTAAGGGAGCTAGAGGTTTGGCAGCCAAAGCTCGTGTTTAGTCTTCAGACAGGGAGGTAACCTGAAAACCAGACATGTAGGCTGGATGTCTTGATTGGGCTTGATCCCAAGCCCTGCGGATCCCGCACAGAGCCATATGCAAACTGCGCGGATCCTCATTGCAGGCACATTGTGCCCCGCGGAAACTGTGTGCATGCGTGCATGGGATCGTGGCCAGCGTCTAAAGAACACCAGGGAGAGGACCATTAAAACTACAAGGAACACCTTCCTTTGCACGTGAGGGTAGGGTGACCACTGAGATATCCCCAGAATACAGGACATGGTGGGAGGAAGAGTGCAGCTTGCTCAGGTCTCCTTCCCCCAGCCAGGGCTGAGCAATAAGCACTGGGAGAGGGGTCGGGAAGGGGATGCAGCAATATCGGCAAAATCCCAGCTATGGTGCTTATGTTAAAAATCCACCC
This sequence comes from Sphenodon punctatus, assembly GCA_003113815.1. Taxonomy (NCBI): domain Eukaryota; kingdom Metazoa; phylum Chordata; class Lepidosauria; order Sphenodontia; family Sphenodontidae; genus Sphenodon; species Sphenodon punctatus. The sequence goes on along the minus strand of QEPC01008421.1, from coordinate 564,805 downwards.
TGATGAGGTTGGGTGGATCAAAAAAGTGGTCATGTCCTGGAAAATCTGGACACTGTGGTAACCCTAGTGCTCCCCTTCCCCACCTCAGTGTTTGGACTGCTGGCTCACCTCTGAGTCCACATGAGTCATGAAATCATGACTTCCTGTGTGTGTGTGTGTGTGTGTGTGTGTGTGTGTGTGTGTAAAGGACACTGGACAAACCCTTACAAAAACAGGGCTGTTCTGTATGAAACAGGTCCAATGGCCACCCTGTGTGAGGGGGAGGGAAGTTTTGTGCGTGGCTGCTTGGATAGCAGGTCAGGAGCTTGAGCTGCCTTTGGGGGGAAAAGTTAATAATTGAATTTTAAAATGAATCAGTGTTGAAAGTAATCATTGATGACTTCTATGCCAATTATTTGTTTCAACTATAAACGATAGTTGAAATGTGTTTGTGATGCTTTGAGAAGGAAAGAGAATGAAGTATTTCATGCTGACAGAATAAAGTAACATTGCTGTAGAATGTAGGGGTATGTGCTGTTGAGTTAGATTTCATGCTCCAATATATGCAGATGCATGGATATAAGGGAGATAAGAATGACGTTCTAGAAAGATGTGGACTGAGCAGGCCTACATCTACCATGTCTTTAGTAATTACTGAATTAAATGAGTGAACACACTAATTCAAATTCCTTTACTTTCTCTAGCATCTTCTCTGAATGTTGGTGTTCTAACAATGGCAGGACTTAGGAAGGATTAGTAAAACCTGGTAAAACTGAAAACTTGCAGTGAAACTGGCAAAACCTCAGTTTTATTAATCAAGTAATAAAATTAAGAGTAGTGTAAAAGTACTGGTAGAGGCTGGTGGTTGGGCTACCATACATTGATTAGAGAAAGAAAATAAGGTCAGATGGGACACGTTGCAAGTTTCTGTGAGAAGCTGGAAACCAGCGGAGCATATATATTAGGGCTCTTACAGTGTTTTCACATGGACGCGGGGGTGCTGACCTTCGGAACAAGTCCTGAGGTGCACCCCCATGTTTACCTGCTTGCAGTCTGACTTGGGTCAGATTTAAGCAACCCACAGTCCGCTCCTGTGACGTCCCCCACTCCCACCCCATAGAGTTGCGTTGGCAACTCCTGGCTAAGAGTTTGACTGCAGCAGCCACCCACCGAACAGACAGACCGTAGCCCTGCCTCTGGCCGGTGCCCCAGGTTTGGGCTGCCCGCTCCGCTGGTGGTGCTCCTGGATGTTCCAGAGCGTTGCTGGCGGGGTAGGACAAGGACAGACTGCCCCGCCTCTGCTCTACTTGCACATCTTGTAGGCCAACGTTCCACCTGGGCTGAGGTGGGGCAGAGGTGTGGGTGCTGTCCGTGTGAAAACACCCTTAGTGTTAACTTTCATCAGTCCTCCTTGACTAATGTTAGCAGTGCTGGAAAATATTTGCAGAATTTTCCTAACGTAGTTATGAACCTCACGAACAAGTTTGATAATGCTTTCTTTTTTTAACATTTTACAGAAAATGCCAATATGGGAATAATTGCAATTCCCTGCAAACAGCATGCTGGGCTTGATGGACTGTTGGTCTGACCCAATATGGCACTTCTTATGTTTTGAACCACCTTTAAAAATGATTGTTAAGAACAGAATCTGAGCATATTGATAAACATGGCATAATGGGGAAAAGTCAACATGGATTTAGGAAAGGGAAGTCATGCCTCAATAATCTATTAGAATTCTTCAGGGCGTGTGGTAAATAAGCATATGGATAAGGGTGAGCCAATTGATATAGTGTGTTAGGACTTTCAGAAGGCGTTTGGTAAGGTCCCTCATGAGAGAGACTCTTGAGGAAATTAAAGTGTCATGAGGCAACTTGTTAAAAGATAGGAAGCAAAGAGTAGGACTAAATGGTCAGTTTTCACAGTGGAGAGAAGTAACTAAGTGGAGTGCCCCAGGGATCTGTACTGGGACCAGTGCTGTTTAATATATTCATTAATGATCTGGAGATGGGAGTAAAGAGTGAGGTGATCAAATTTGCAGGTGACACAGTTACTCAAGGTAGCTAAAACCTGAGCGTACTGTGAAGAATTGCAGGAGGATCTTGTGAGACTTGGTGACTGGGCATCTATCTAAATGGTAGATTAAATTTAATGTGGACAAGTGCAAAGTGATGCACATAGGGACAAATAATCCAAATTATATGTATACAATGCTGGGTTCTAAATTAGTAGTTACTAGTGGTGGGACCCCGGGCCCATTACCGGCTACCGGATTTACCGGTTACCGGTTCCACGAAAACCGGATTCCCGGATTAAATCCGGTATGCCGGTACCGGATTTATTTCATTGGTTTCAATGGGGCGCTGTGTCCCCATTGAAACCAATGAAATA
>QEPC01008421.1:500884-559506 GCA_003113815.1 Sphenodon punctatus | reverse complement strand
CCTTCCACCCGCGCAGCCTGGGAGGGGGAGGGGGAAGGAATTCATTTATTTCATTGAGTTCAATGGGGACACAGTGCCCCATTGAACTCAATGAAATAAATCCGGTACCGGTATACCGGATTTAATCCGGGAATCCGGTTTTTACAGAACCGGTAAATCCGGTAGCCGGTAATGGGCCCGGGGTCCCACCTCTAGTGGTTAGCGTCATGTCTGTTTTCACCCTAAGTAGTCGTGGGATAAGAGGAATGGTTCTCTCATGGATCAGTTACTGGGTAAAAAATAGGAAGAAAAGGGTAGGGATTAATGGTCAGTTTTTGCAGTGGAGGGAAGTAAACAGCTGGGAATCTCAGGGCTCTTTTCTGGGACCATTAATTAATGGTCTAGAAAACAGGGTGAAGAGTGAGGTGGCCAAATTTGAAGATGACACAAAGTTGTTCAGATAGTTAAGTGCAAAACAGACTTTAAAGAGTGAAAAGATGATCTCCCACGATTAGGAGATTGGGCAATAAAATGACAGATGAAATAAAACGTTAAGTGCAAAGTGATGCACAAAGGAAAAAAAACAAACCCAAACTATACATGCACAATGTTGGGTTCTAAATTAGGTGTTAACAATCATGAAAAGGATCTTGAGAGTGTTTGTGGATAGTTTGCTCTAAACATAATCTTCAGTATGCAGCAGCAAATAGAATGTTAGGAATTACTGAGAAAGGGATAGAAAACAAAATGGAGAATATCATAACGTCATCTTTAATCCCACATCTTTAATCTTGTGAATCTCAGAAAGGATGCAGTAAAACTGGCAAAAATGCAAAAAAGGACAACAAAGGCAATCAGAGGTATGGAACACTTTCCATATGAGGAGAAGATCAATAGATTAGGGCTCTTCAGTGTAGGGAAGAGATGACTGATAGGGGATATGAAAAAGTTTATAGCATCATGAGAGAGGCAAAGCAAGTAAACAGTAAGCAACAGATTTACTCAAAATACTAGAGCTAGGGGGAATCCAATGAAATTAAGCAACAGATTTACTCAAAATACTAGAGCTAGGGGGAATCCAATGAAATTAACTGTCAAGAGATTTAAAACAAAGTAGCTGTATTTCTCCCCTCCCCTCCCCCATATATAATTAACCTGTGGAACTCCTTGTTGGGGATCTTGTGAAGGTCAATAGCATAAGTGTGTTGAAAAAAGGGTTGAATAAGTCCTTAGAGGATAGGTATTAGTAAAGTTGGTTAGTGTATCTCACTGTTGGAGCCTGAGTGAGAAAATTATGATCCATCATGCATTTCTCTGAAACAACCAAAGTTGACTGCTGTCAGAGACAAGATTCTGGACTAGATGGACCATTGTAAGATGTTTTTTATGTTCATCATACTGTTGTAACATTACCAGTTTTCTTGAGATACTGTGTAACAGGCAAAAGAGTATTTGAAATATCTGAATTTCTTTTCAAAGTCTTGCTTAGATTTATTATGAACACAATTTCCCAATTTTAACATCTGGGTGAATGTTAACTAAAATTCACTGTCATTTCCTAGGACACAACGCTGCATGAAGGGAGTCAAGGGACATATTTTGCCTTCATAAAATTGGGATCTGGTCTCTTGCTTTAGTCCTTTCTAGTTTGCTTAATTAACTTTTAGATTGTTGTTTCTTTAATAGTGCAATACCTTGAAATGTAATTACTGTTTAATATTTTAAAACCACATTGTTGATAGTCTACAAAACTGATTCCTCTTCTACTAGCTGTCTAATTATGAAAGCCAGATTGCCAAGTTGCGATCTGAAGTCGAGAAAGGAGAAGCTATTCGACAAAGTTTGGAGTATGAATTAGCTATTTCCAGAAAGGAGGCTGGTTTTGAAAGATATTCAGCAGAGGACAAGTTATGTGGAACCAAAAAACAACTTGAGCAGCTCCAAGGTACACTTAAATGTTGAAGAATGTGATAGTACAGAGCCCTTTGTATTATGATCAAACATTAATCATTGATCATTACTTCACTGAGGTCAGTGAGAGTTTTGTCGTAGACTTCAGTGGAGTCACAATTGCACTCACAATCACTTTATTTAATTCTTCACTTTTTTTGTTTATCTTTCCACCATCGGTCCAATCCAGTCTATTCTTCACCTGTCTCTGTGAATTTTCCTCTTGGAGGTCCCATTACCTAAATAAATGAAACGTGTGAAAATCCAGTCCCCATTACCCTTTGCTCTCCTTTTTCATTCCCAACCTTACTTCTCTCTTGTCCTGTACTTCCTATTGCTGCTGAATTCCGCTAGTCTCCTTTTTGTCCAAACACATACATTTGGTGGTGTTTAACTCTGACTATCCTCCCTTCTCCCCACACCTAGACTTTTATGCTCATCTTGCAGTTCTTCTTTTACAATATCTAAAATCACACCTCCCTCTTTTTTTTGTTTGTTCTCGCCTCATTATCTGTATCTGTTTGCTTCTCAGGAGGTCATTTCTGTAGCCTTCCTGTATCTTATTCTGTAGATGTTTATTAAATATTGTTTCTTGTTCTGATCCTAGCACAATCCTTTCTGAATGCTGCTGCTTATGGGTGCTTGCCCACATTACCACGATGGAGAAAACTAACAAGAAGCAAACTCCCGGCGGAGTAAGTAACGTGAGGCTTGGAACACGGGCACGTGGTTAAAAGTGTCATTCAACACGTCTCCCATTGTTTTCAATAATGAAAGGCAGGGTGCAAAATCCAACCATGCCTTTCATGATTGAAAACAATGGGAGACGCGTTAAATGATGCTTTTAACCATGTGCCCACATTCCAAGCCCCACATTACTTTCCCCGCTGGGAGTTTGCTTCTCGTTAGTTTCCCCCGGTGCAATAACATAGGCAAGCACCCTATGTTTTGCCTTGTATGTTTCTCATTCTCACCTGTTCTTGTTTCCATTCCCTTTCCTTCCACTCTTTACACTCTTCAATGCAGTCCTTATTGGTGACTGTAGAGGTTTCCAAAATAGATTTCTAGGGGGTTTTATGTATGAGAACTGTATTACATATTACCTACTAAATGTGTGTATTGCTTTAAAAATAAAATTTGAACAAATTTTTCCTCTTACTTCCAGTAGAAATGCAGGTTTTGTTTACTCTGAAAGATTCTGTGACTTGCTGGGATTTACAGCTTTATGGGAAATGGATTTATATATTTTTTTTAAACTTTAGAAAAACTTGAAGAATTGGAACATGAAAGGACATGTCTCTACTAAAGATTTCATTAATTCTATCCCTTTAGTTATGGGTCAGTAATAATCCAAATACATATTTCTGAGAGAGACTAACTTTAAACCAGTCATGGAAACAACATGGAAATGTCAGACAGATTGGACATGCCTGATGTTTCCATGATCATAGTCAAGATGACTTTCCCAGTCTATCTAAATAACTACCAAAAATATTTCAGGATTATTTTATGCAATGTAATAAGAAATTTAAAAGGAGCAAAAACGTGATTATCATTTTGTCTCCTTTTGGCACTGTAGCCACCCCCCATTTATAGAGAAGCATTTGATGTGCCTTACCATATTTACTTAAGGTGTACTTTTGCTTGTCAACTCTTAAATATTTTCTTCTTAAATACTGGTCAGTCTAGTAAACAATTTGCCTCGGATACAAACTGAGGCAAAACTGTCAAAATCTTGTTTTGTAACTTATTTTCTGATTAAGAACCCTAATTAGCTGACAAAAAGAGCTAAACCATGATGGTATTGTTTCTCTGTTTACTAGCAGGTTATGGCTTGATGCTGTTTCTCCCCAGTGGCTTAGAGCTTTCTTCAGCTTTTTCTTGATTACTTGGTGCTTTAATGTCCCTTGCCTCACTGGTTTGCTGCTCTGTCAGATGAGTCCCTTTGTGGACTTTTAGCCACCTCCTGTCTTTCTTTTGGTTTCTCTGTTCTCCTAAGACTGCTTTTGCTTTATGCCACTTAATTATCTTTCCCCTTGATTTCTCCATTGTGTCTTTAAACCTTTTAATAGGCTCTTTTTTGCTTTCTTATTTTTTTCCAAAATAAAGTTCTTTTTTGCTTTCTTTATACACATTTAAAATGTAAATGATAGTAAAATGGGAAGAATTTAAAAATGAATGTAGACTTCTGGATCCAAAAGTTGTGCTTAGTTAACTCTAGTTATCACACTGTGCCTATGGCAAAGTGAAAAACTGAAATGATACACAAAGAGTTTTACATGAAAGCCATTTTCTAAAATGATCAGAACACCTCATAGCAAATCAGCATTTGTATAAATAGGAATAATCACAGGTTTCTGATTATTACACTCTCATTACATATTGTAATGGCAGCATCTTTAGTTTAGTAGAAGCAATATTAAATATTATGTTCTTGGCTCTTTACAATACCTGCCATCTTGCAAGGGATTTCCTGCCATGTAGATTGAACTCCCTTGAACAGCAGGAGTTTTTGTAGAAAAAACATTTTGATCTTGTCTAATCTGCTCTCTGTTAGGGTTCTCTATAACTTATGTTGATGTGGTATCTAAGGCCCCAATCCCACAGATGTATGCTTGTGAACAGCATTTATGTAAGTGGAGTGCATGAATACCTGCATACCTTGAATTCATGCATCTAAGCACAAGCGCTTTCTGCAGCAGATGAGTTTTAAAGAAAAAAAGTTTGAGGTGGGAAAGAATGTCTGTGAGCCATCAGAGAAACCCTGAAAGTAGGATTGTGATGTTTTCATTGAAGAGGCTTTGAAATATAGGCCAGATTGAAGGGTTGGGTCTTGAGATGGGTTATTAAACAAGTCAGTTGAACTTACAAGCTTGTAAGTAGCCTCAGGATTATGACCGAAGTCAATTAAGAGCAGTTCTGGTCCTGCTTGTAAGAAGACTGTAAAAGAGAAACATCTGTTGTATAGACTGTATAGGAAAAGAGATGAAAGGAAGGTTGATATTCAGGGTATGTGGACTTCTGAAGAGAGGTATGATGGGACAGAGTAGGAAAAGAAACTGGTCTTTGAAGGTTCCTAACAAATAGAATGAAGTCTTTTGGTCTCCTCCTCCTCCCCTGAATTTTGAGCTAGATATGAGGTTTGTGGAGTATTGGGTGTTTTAGCTGGGTACCCATATTTGCACTACTAACCTTTAGTGTGCAAATGTGAGTAATAGTTAAAAGAAGAGGGACCATCTTTGAATACAGACAAAGCTATAAGTCAGTGGTGACTGGTAGAGGCAGACTGGTGGGGCAGAGGGTGTGGCCAACCAAACTTAACATTACTATTGAAATGATTTTAAAAACCACACTAAATACTACTAATTTATATAGCCTCCTCCTCCCTCCCAATGACACTCCGAACACTTCACAAAAACATTAATTATACAGTAAAATCAAACCAAAACATGAATTAAAAACCCAATTAAAACAGTTAAAAGGGGGAGGAACAAATATATTAATGGGAACTAGCAGACCTTGGACTCAAGGCTCGAAAGGGTTTACTATGCAAAGGATTACCACTTGTGAACAAATGTGCCCAACACTCTTTTCACTTAGTTCAATTGTCCTGTGGTTGAAGTCAAGGATTTATTTAATCATCAGTTTTTCTATGGACAGCCTTGCTAATGCATTTCGTCTTTATTTTGATATTGTGTTTCTCAGGAAAGTTTTTATTTTTTGTAGAGTAGAGAATGATAGCTCCAATTCCATAGTTGTCATTGGAATGGTCACGATAATTCACAGCAATTTCATTGTTGCGGCAAAGCAATCCTGCAGATCCTTGTCCAGTGTGCGCAGTTGTGTGGAGGTTTCCTTAACAGTGTGGAATTCTTGCCTCCTATACAAGACAGAAAACTGTCTTCAATCTGTCTTTCTGTAGTATTGGGTAGGCATCTACTGCCTCAGTTAATGCTGTCAATGGAAAACGTTGGTTATGTGCTTCAAACAAAGTTCCCTATAAAAGTGTTCTTTTGAAGGTGAAATTAGGATGTCACAGACTTCCACTGTGGTTTGATCCAGGGTATCCATGGTGGTTCTGCCTCTTGAGAGTCAAGATTGCTTAGGGAACTTAGAATGCAGGTCTTTAATGGAGTCTCTGACTCCATTGATTCTCCTAATAAAATCTGACATAAATCTCTGAATTGCTACTGAGTCAATGTCTCTTTTCTGCAGTTCTTTGTAGAGCATATCCACATAAGGCATTATTTTGTGGAATAGGAACAAAAAATAGAGGAACTCCCTCTCTTCTTCCAGCATCTGAAGAAATCCCCTGGCCTCACAAACTTTGCTGGCATTGAAATTCCCAGATTTTATTTGCTTAAAACATTCAAAGAGATACTCATCAATACTCAAAGATCACATTCACTGTCCGGTTGTGGAAGTTTCAGTGCATTGCAGGTACTCTGGGGAGCCCTCTTTTTACAACTGCACTCAAAACATCAGTCCTTTTTGGAGAACACAAGAAGAAAGCTGGGAAGCTGGACAGATCTGCAAAAAATACCGTTACTCCCTTTATTTGGGACACCGCCTGCTGTATTACTAAATTTAATTGATAGACACAACAATGAACGTAATGGGCATTTGGGTTTACGTCCCGGATCCTCTTTTGGACTTCCTCATGCTGCCCGTGCATCATGCTTGTACCATCATAACTCTGAGCAACGAGTTTCTGCTTGTCTGTTTACAACAGCATTGAGTTGTTGAAGCAAAGCTGTGGCAATGGTTTCAGCATGAAAGACTGCCAACTGTGTGAATTCATAGAAGTGTTCTACAGTTGAGCCATTACCATCAATATACCAATAAATCAGTACAGTTTGGCAGTACTTAGACACATCTGTGGTGTCATCAGCCTCGATGGGCACAAATTCAGTGGCTTTTCAATGGCTGGATAATAAAATCGCTCGCCACTGTTGACATTCCATCAAAGCAGTTCATTCTGAATTGTTTTTGAAAGACCTCTGAAGATGGTAGCACTCTGCAAATATTTTTCCATCACAGAATCTGTACTAGTCACCAGGTTCACCAGGCCTCGAAACACCCCTGGATTCAGCGATTCCTTAGTTTTATCATGCCCACGCAGTGCTAACTCAAAAGCACCACAGAACTGTAGACAGTCAGTTAACTTGGGAAGTACATACTGGCTGTGCTCAGCTCAACTTCTTGGTTATGCTTTCTTATATCTGCACAGTATCCTCTGCCTATTTGTTTTGCAATGCTTATGCCGCCCAACATTGCCAACTGTAGGCAGTTCTCAATGTGCCTTCTGCATTCTTTGTGTTTCTTGGTCTTTTCATTGAAATGCTTTACGTCCTTCACTCCTGTCGGTGTCCATGGCTTTTCACCCCCAAACAACAAACAGGGAAAGCAGAACAACACATTTTTGGAAGCACTGCCACATAGCCAGCCCTTCCTCTAGTACCACGCTCTGCTGAACCTCCGTGTGTAATCTTTGTCTTTCTCTCATGCAGCTTGCTCAATATGTAGATCAGGACGATCAGGTCCCAGATCTTTAACTTGACACTTTTCAGCCAATGTCTTGAGAATGGGGTTTCGAGCAGTTCATCTACAGTGTTAATTTTTGGTGACTGTCCTTGCTGCTATTGTCCTGTAAAATAAATTGATCTTAGGCATTTTTATAGCAATGCGCTTTGCAATACTGCCTGTCCAAAATTGATTCCCAGAATGCAACTGCAACCAGTTTGTGACATAAGAATGTAACTTTCTTTATGAAACACATTGTACAAAACAACCCAACAATACACTCTTGAAGAGTTATTACAGTGGGTTCTAAGTCTTTAATAAGAGCATAAACTTTCAGTATTTAATTACCCTCCAATCTCCCCCCTTTACAAAGATATGTAGGCAATCCACAGAATGACAGGGAAACTGCAGTCAAACTATGAGAACTCTGTGGATCAGTCAGAAAAGTTTGTTTACCGTACCGATTTACAGTGATGTCTATTGGCACCCTTCTCAAAAACTCTTCAGCTTCTCTGCCTGGTCCTTGACAGTGGGTCCTGCTCAAACAGCTTTGTCAGCTGGTCTGTTGGGGTTGACTCCCACTGGTCACCACAGGAAGTAAAAGAGGTCAGTATGTCACAGAAGTAATGGCCACCACACAATGACAGTGACACAGAAAATCCCAGCCACTTATGGCAGTTTAAAAAAAATAAAATAAAACAACACATTCTTGTATTTTTATCACTATATGTGAGCATCCCCCAACTCCCCTCAGTGAGGGGAGGAATTATCTGTTTCTCTAAGTGATAATGTTCAAACTTCTCCTGTCCTTGTAAGAACTCAATAACTTCTTTGTATAGGTAGCTTTCTGGGATTCTACATATACATTTTGAAAATAAATTTAATTCCAAAGTTTGGGCCTATGCTGCATGCTTTTGCAGAGTTATTTCTGTTTTCAAAAACTGGAAATGTCATTTTGTCCCTTCAGAAACACTGTAAAACTGAACAATGTTACGTGCAAGATAAGCACTTCTGGAGGTTTTCACACGGCTGCACAAAGATTAAATATAAGTACTCTGCAAATAAAATTTGAGAAGAAACTTTTAAATTGTGATTTTATACATTGAAGTCCAACCACAAAATATGCAAATGAAGCTCTTAACTTTCAGTGCACTTTCCTTAATAACAACTAACCACGTAGATGGTGTGAGCAAGTAGAATCCCCAACCAGAAAAAGGAGTGGGATGAGACTATGCCAGTAAATTCCCAGTTACATTGTGACAAATAAGGAAAGTGTACAGGGGCCACAAAGCTTTCTCTATGACCCAAGCTGGGTAAGACTGTGTGTGTGTGTGTGTGTGTGTGTGTGTGTGTGTGTGTGTGTGTGGGCAGGGGTGTATCCAGTATTCACAGAGTTCATACAGAAGGGGCATATTTCAGAGCCCCAAAATATCAATGCATAGAGCTATCAGTCAGAGGTCATGAGAAACATGGACCAGAGCAATAAAACCAGAGTGAGTGGAGGCTGGAGAAGGACTAAATACTAAAAATATCTATATTCTTCATGGCAACTCAGAAACCCCCGAGTGAGGCACATGAACCACAAAATATCAATACAGAAAGTACTGTACCAGGGCAGATCAGCAAATGAATAAACACCTCCTCGTCTTCTCAGGCCAGGAATGCAGCAGAAAAAGGAAACCATGTGTAGTCACACCACAAGTTAAAAAAACAATGTTAAAATACATGCAGAAGCCAATGAATGTCTTCCTCCCCTCGCCACCCTGATTAAAGCATGCCAAAAGTTTTTTTTAAATTCAGGCCTCACAACAGATACATGCCAATATAATTCCAGTGAATGCCAATACACCCCACAGAAATGAAGTAGGAAATAAACCCCATAGATTATTATTATTATTATCCAATTCAAAATATACAGCCATAACAAGGATGGGAAAGTGAAAGCAAAGCTCTAGGGGCGTTTATAGACGAGACAAAAAAGGCGGCTGATCCTTTGATAAGCCACCTTTCTTTGTGCTCGTCTAAACTGTAAGGCCGGATCTTACCCCGCGTCTGACCGGGTCGGCGATCCTGGCCCCTCAGACGCAGATCCCTGAAGTGCCAGCTTTACGCCGCACTTCCGGGTTCCCTGGCCGAGTGTGCATGTGCGGAAGGGCATACAGAGGAAGGCGGGGGAGAGATGCCGGTGCTGAACGATCCCGCTTGTGAGCAGGATCGTCTAACAGCGCCCTAGGCCTGAAGCATTAAGCAAATATGAGTTCCCTACTGGATCAGACCAGTGGTCCATCCAGCCTAGTTGTCTGTCTCTGACAACGACCACCTTTTCAACCCACTCTGGATTAGAAACCGAATCATTGATTTCGCCTGCAAACAAATTTTATTCAGATTTAAAAGGGCAAAGCCAAGAGCAGTCAAGCATGGAGGCCTCTTCCCCATGCTCAGGATTAAAATCAAAACCAGGATTGTTCCCCCAAACAATTGATAGCAGGTTCAAAGGAGCACAGCAAAGAGCAATCATGTTGGAATAGCACCCATCTACCCCCCCAAAAAAGATAATAAAAAATAGTTCTTTATCTTACCTGATCTGATGAAACCATCTTCTGCAATGTTTTTAAATAAGCTCAGTCTCCCACACCTCTCCAGTGCCCTCCCTTTGTCCCTCTTCTTGCCCTGTTTAGCTAGGGCAATTGCTTTATCACCCCCAAATTGCTCTAATTTGCTACATTCCTGCATAGAAATCCATATACAAGCTCCTCCTCTACCCAACCCCTAGACACAATTGAGCATGTGTGAGAGGGGTTAAATATGGGCAGAATTGCTATCGCCCTACCTCTTGCGCATGCTCTTTTGGCTTCTCACTTCGCAGTCCCACCTTTCACTGGCCAACACAATCCTTGATCCCCAAAATCACTGACTTGGTGGTCCTCTAGACACAATTAAGCTTGCATGAGAAGGATAAAATATGGGTGAAATTGCTATTGCCCTACCTCTTGCACATGCTCTTTTGACCTTTCACTACCCAGTACCCCTCCCCTTGGTCAACACAGCCCCATTGCCCCAAAATTACTGACCTGGTGGCCCTGGCCACCGCCACTGCTACCCTCTGCGCATGTGTGATGGACACAACCGCTGCTGTTACTCGTGGTGCATTCGTGACTGCCGAGAGTACAGGGAATTGATTTGTGCATGTACAAAGCAATTACCTCAGTGAGGGTGGATATATTATGGAAACAGTGCTGCTCAGTATGTTTAAAATTAGTTTTGGCCATGCAACTGACCTGGCAAATATATGTTTATTAGAAAAACAGGATAATGAGTGTGTAGGCTCTGCTTGGTGGAACAATATAAAAGAGGTCCTAAATACAATTGGCCTGTCTTATTCATTTTTAATGAATTTTCCATTTAATGTAGTTAAAAATTTGATAAAGACTAGGGTGAGGGATCTGGAGGACCAGACAACTAGAGCCACGATTGCTGGACTATGGACGTCTCCGTGGTACCAGTTTCTGGTCCCCGACCGCGGTGGTGCTGAGTATATTAAGTGGGAGCTTCCATTTTTGCGCATTGCGATTCCAGACCATGCCGTTTGCAGTTCTGGAGGGAAGATATCTAGGGATCCCGTATGAGGATAGGATATGCCCTTTTTGTTGGTTGGGAACTGAGGATGTAGCCCACTATCTCTTCGTGTGTCCGATATTTTCTAGCCTTTGAGAGAAGTTGGAGAAGCTTCTTGACGTCCCGCTTCATTTAACAGTAAAACAGAAAATAGTATTCCTTCTCGAGGGTAAAAATCTCTTAAGGACAGAGTTAATGGCGCGATATGCGTTTTTAATGCAAAAGGTTAGGGTAAAGAATATGGGGGAGTTGGAGCATTAAGATAGGATTAAATTATGGATTTGTATTGTTGGAGGAGCAGCTGGTCGGCTGGGCTGGATATGCGATAAGTTATGATTTGAACGGCTGAGGTATTTTCCCTCTTATTTTGAGTTTTATATATGTATTAATATTGTGATTTTATATGAGGTATGTTTTGTGTATTATTTGTTTTGTCATGGCCGGTGGCCAGTACAATAAACTTATATTATTTTAAAAAATAATAAAAAATTACCTCAATGGCTGCACATGTGTGGGGGGAATGGCAGCAGCCAGGTTAATGATCTAGACGACTGTTGCGGCGATCTGTGGTGTTTTGTGGGGCATTGCCCTGGAGCCCTTAACGTAGAGCTACCCCTGCTATAAGTTGTGACAAAAAGTGATGAATTCAACTTCTACCTTCTTAATAATGGTAATGTTTCTTTAGCAGAGAGAGGGAATTGGAAGAGCTTTGATTTAAAGAGTACACTTTGTATCAGTTAATAGAATATTATTATAGAAGAATTTAGTTAAAGGTAAGGTAAAGATTAAAGTTGGAGCTGAAGAAGAAAAGGCAAGTAAAGCACAATAATAGTGAAGGTAGCATAAATTCACATATTTGTTTAAGAGTGGTGCTCAGAATAGTAGTAAAATAAGCAGGTGAAGGGAGATAAACTTGAAGTTGTCAGTATAAAGGCAGAGAAAGTAAAATTTTAATTCTGGCAAAGATTTATTTATTTATTTAAAAAGCTTATATCCCGCTCCTCCCGCCACAGGCAGCCCAGAGCTGCTAACAACACAAAAAAATACAATTATAAAATATTGTAAAACAAATAAAACATCCTCATAAACTATACAACCACTAATAACAGATGGTAAAAGAGGAACAAAAAAAAAGCACCCCCGCCACCTCCCCACACCCATCCCCCCTCCCCCTCGCCAAACGCCTGGCAGGACAGCCAGGTCTTATGAAATGCTGGGAGGTCCGGGGCCAATTTGGCCCCTACTGGGAGAGAATTCCAGAGGCGCAGCGCAGCCACCGAGAACACCCTACTCTGCGTGGCCCTCCGGGAAACTCAGGGACCTCCAATAAGGTGCCCCTGGTCAACTGCAGGGGCTGGTTCAGAACCCGGGGAGTGAGGCGATCTCGCAGATACATTAATAGGATAAAATAAGTGTCTTGTACAGTACAAAGAGAAACAAACAGGTGGCTAACTTTGTGCTTTAATGCAGGACTGAGAACCTGATGTGTGGTTTCTTAAATACTACAGAATTGTAGTGTGTTTATTGAAATTTGTGAAACACTTTTTGTAATTGTGGTATGAAAATCACTGTAGAGATGCAAAATACTAGTTTTATTACTCGAGAACAAATCAAAAGTAATCGACAGCTTCAGAATCCTAAATGTTCTAACATTTTTTCTGTTACTTATTCAGATAATTGCCATGTACACAAAGAGGTTCTACTGCTGTTTTTTCTGATGTTTCAGATTCACCTAGCAGATGATGTTGTTTCTCTTTTCAATAATAGCAATGAATACAGATCTTGAACAGAAACTGACTGAGATGGAGACAGCATTTCATATTTCACAGCAGCATTGGGAAGAAAAACAACAGAGACTTGCAAGTGACATAGAAGAGCGGGACCTCATTATACAGACCTGTAACGGTGAATGTGAATTACTTTTGAAGGAGAGGACTAAATTGGAAAATGTTTTGCAGGTATGTCCTGATACAAGCGGTAATGAAGAGAATGATATAGTCCAGACTCTTTTTTTTTTTTATATGAAAGTAATTATTTTCCTCCTAGAATATGAACTATTTCAGCACAGACTTACTGAAGTAAATTTCCCCCCCTTTAAAGGGTATATTAGAGCAAAATAAAATTCCCGAGTCACTGTTTCTGTACGTAGCACATTTTTGAAAGTTATTTAATTAAAAATGAATACAAAATTATGACTGACCTGTGTGAAACATAAATGATGAGAAACTTCATTAGAGGGTGTCTTTAAACGTAACTCTTTCCACCTTTCCAGTTGCCTAACATGGGGATGGGACAAAAATTATCTTTGGTCATAAAAACCCTTCATCAGCCCTTGAAGTGAACATGGGTTTGTGGTGGTTTGTTCTCCAGAACGTATTTGGGGAACTGCTCAGCATACCTATTGAGCAGCTAAAAGTACAACACAAAGACAATGTTTGTTCACCCTGTCATGCTTCTGACTCTTTCCACCTTTCCAGTTGCCCCTCAAGCTCCCAGGCTTGGTCAGCTTCACTTTCTGCTCAGCACTACTCTGCTGGCACCCCAGCTTTGTCAATTTTATTCCCTGCTGATTGCTTCCCTGAGAGCTCCCCCATCTTCCTCAATTTCACTCTTGCTAGATGCTGCCAATCAAAATGCTAGTTTATGGGTATTTTCAGAAGTGACACTATCATGGGTGGCCATGCTTACCCTGGCGTGGCCACCCATGATGGTGTCTCGTCTGCTTCCCCCCGCCAGATGTTTGCTGCGAGCAGGAGCAGAGCTTACCCCAGACTGTGGCAGGGCTAACTCTGGGTTGTGTGCTGGGCTCCCTGCCAGCACACAACCCAGAGTCAGCCCTGTCGTGGTCCGGGGAAGGCAACCCCAGAGCGTGGTAGAGCACGCCATCTTGTCTGATGACCCACTCTACCTAACTCCGGCTGGGGGCCGGAGCTTTTACAGGCAGGCGTGAAGGCCTCTTAGGTCATTGCACCTGCCTGTCAGGGCGGGGTCCGGGCCACACTGAGCAGCATGGGGGGCAGGTCCGCACGTCCCCCCACTCTCTTCCCACCCCTGACCATCAGCACATTTGTTCGGCAGCTGGGCCTGATCCTGCCTGTGGTGAGGACTCTCACCACGGGCAGGATCAAAGCATGGTGGCTCTTTGAGCCGTCACATTTAAAAATACCCTTTGTTGCCTTGCCACTGAATGATCTCCCCCTGATGGACAAATTGTGTAGCATCGCAGCATACGGTGGGAGCAGCTTGAATGTTTGATCAAAGTGCTTTGCCATGGGAGGACATCCCGCAGGGTTGATTTCCCCTGTGAGTAGCATAATGTGTAGAATCACCTGGAGTGAAAACCAATGTAGATGTATGGACAGATCTCCACGTAATTGGTGGCGTTACTACCTCAGAGCAGATAATACTATGGCTGAAACACTGTGTTCTCTGGTGCTTAATTTACTTTAGTTCTCCCACTTGTGGAGCTAAACTAGAAGTACCAATAGTAAGGAACTTTTGGTAAAAGCCTACTGCAGAGAAAAGGTCTTGCAGTTGGTCACCTTTAGCAGTCCCATGCCAGACTTTTAAGAAATTGTCATTAATTGGCATAAAACACGTGTTATATAATCAACGAATCCTACAATAGTTGAATGTTTTAGACATAATTCAATATTTTCTAAAAGTCTGCTTTCTGTTCTCCTTGGATTTGGTTGTATGCAAGTTATTGATTTGAGGACACAGTATCTTTATGATTTTAAGAAATGGAATACAGCGATAGTTGTAAAGTGAGAAACTGATTGATTTCCTTCTATGCCAATAAACCTAGGCATAGAACTAAACATCAGATCAGTTCTTATTCAGCTTTATTTAAGATATTCTTGGATGTTCCCATTTCTATCTTTAATTTCTTGCTTAATGTTTTTATGTTGGGCTGATCCTTCTCAAATTAAGAACAGCTGGATGTGGCTTTTTCTAGAATCATTCAACTCCATTCCTCAGACAGCCTGAGAGAGTTTTTTGATAGTCACATGAGGTATCTTTTGATTTGGCTATTCTGGGAGTTAAACTGCTGCTTGGGTAGGGCATTCAGAACTTTTAACTATTCTTTCAGGTAAGAGCTGTTAAGACAAGACAGCAAGGATTAAATGGTTCTCTGTTCAGATCAGCAAGGTTCTTGATATGCAGTAATCTGTATTACCAACCACATGGACCACCTCATAGTTTTATTTAGGTTAATTGAAGAAGGTTTAAAATATTATAACTACCTGTCATCAGTTTATTATCAATAAAGCAAGACTGTACCCCATCAAGGAGATCAAGGAACGTCACAAGGAGCAAACGAGTCTAATGGAATCACAGATTAAGGAAACAGCGTTAGAGGAGTTTAAGTTTCGGTCAGAGAAATGGGAAGCAGAAAGAAGTGAGCTCCAGTTTCTTTTGCAGGTATTATGTAGTAAAGCACTAATTAATTACCTGAGTTCATGATATTTGCTAATCATAATGTCATTGCTCATTTTGCTGTATCAAGTAGCTCACTCTTTAGTTTTTATTAACTTCTAACGTTTTTTAAATATAGTACTTGGGAAAGGTATTGGATTGACATCTTTGGAAATGGGTACTCACCATTTCTCCACTGAAAAGGTTCAGGATATACAGCAGTAGCTTCTTTAATGAGAGTTACTAGCCATGACCTTTTAAAAAAACCCACTAATGAGAGTGTCATTTTGTTCTTAATTTCTGTTGAAAATCCACCCCTCTGCTGAGAATTCCATAAAGCGTGCCAATTAGTGTTAGTTGTGGGTGAATATTTATTTATTTACTTATTTTCACAATTTGTACCTCGCCCCTCTTGAGAAGCAGCTCATGGCAGCTAACAGTTTATAAAAATATAAAAGACAGTAATATAAATGCAATGAATAAAAATAAATACATAACAATAAAACAGTAAAACCTTCAGTCCCAATAGGGACATCAGAGGAAGTAAAAATGCAGCCTCCCATCTCCCTTACCAAAAGCCTGGAGGAACAGCCAGGTCTTGCAGTATTGATGAAAGGAGGAGAGGTCCGGAGCCATCCGAGCCTCCACTGGCAGGGAGTTCCACAGCCTAGGTGTGGCCACTGAGAATGCTCTCTCCATTGTCTCACCCTGGGCTACGCGGGGACTTTGAGAAGGGCACCCCCAGCTGACCCCAGGGGTCGATCCAGGGCTTGGGGAGTGAGGCGATCCCACAGATCGGTGGGGCCTAGGCCATGTAGGGCTTTATAGGTAAGAACCAGCACCTTGAATCAGGCCCAGAAGACTATAGGCAGCCAGTGCAGAGAATGGAGCACTAGTGTAATGTGCTCTTGGTGGCCCGTCCCCATAAGGAGATGGGCCGCCGCATCCTGCACCAACTGCAGTATATATATTTATATACTGAGCACTGAGATTATTAAAATAATTCCACGTATGTCACCAAAAAGCCATTGGACGATTGGTTATAGGGTGGAATTCTTCTTTCTGTTTTGTTTCTAAGACGTTGTCTTTATTTTCATCATGAAGGCAGGACCTGGCAGGGAGAGTGCTATGCCAATGAAGTAGAGCAAACACTGTATTATGCCACCATGGTACTATGCTGCTATATACTGGGTAGCATTCCTTCCTCTTTTCTGTCTCCAATTAAGAGGTCAAGGTGGAGGAAGATACGTAATTGTTGGTGGACTCTTCATTTTCACTGGCTGTATATGTTGGGAGTAAGAGGGTAAGGCTGCTAACCAGTTGTGGCAGCTGCTCAGTAGCTAAATGGAGTAACAAGTAGTTCCATGAACCCAAACTAATGAAGCCTGGATTCCTTCATGGAGATGATAATGAAAGTCAGTGGGATTTTTTAGCTGTAAAAGAGCCCATATATTTCCTCCAAATGCACCTTTAGATTCACCTTATGAAATTTTAGATCTCTCCTTAACTTCTTAGGCTATCTGATTCTGCTAAATTTGGTTCAAAGGGATCCAAAGTTATTAAGTGTGGGGCAGGTGGGGGAGAATGTTCAATGTAAGCCTGTGAAGTTTTTCAGCTACAAAAGAAGGTGTATCTCTACTACAGCACCTATTGTTACAAGATTTTCATAGAGCCTTCTTTCTCTTTATCAAATTTAGTTGAAATTGGCCTATGGGATCAAACTTTTATTAGGTGGGGGCACACACAGACAGACATGGTGATCACACAAATATTCTTTCCATAGGAAACTGGGCTAGAAAATATCTCTTCTTTCCTCGAGTAGCCATGAGCTGGGATTGCTCTTTAAGAGCCAGCTCATGGATCTAATGGATCGAGTTTCTCTATCCATCAGCAGATTTGCTTCCTTCTGGGTGGTTACCCAGTGACTATGCTTGCTGCTGTACCTTGATTTGCATCCACATTTACCCTGAAAACCTTTTAAATGAATGAAGGGAAGCATATGATTTCATATTTTATTTTTTTTGGGGAGGTGGGGAATCCAGTAGGTTTTGTCTACAGTTATATGGGCATAGTTATATATTCTGCTTTCTTTGATAGTCAGTTTTGATGATTACATAAAATTGCCTTGTAAGCATTCTAAAATTTTAGAAAATTACCTTAAAGTGTGCCAGATTTTCTTGCTTTGTGTACTTATGACTGCTTTTTTGAATACTTCCCTCCTGTTGTTCACCCACAATTAATTTTAGATTTGAAATTGAAGGTCTGATTAAGGCACCTTTTAAAACATTTGACCCTTAATTTTTTTTAATTAAAAATGGAATTCCAGGCAATGTATTCAAACCTTGGTTAGAGAATTATTGGAGTTCATAAACTCTTGGGAGACTAGCTTGGAATTAAGGTCCCTAACAGGACATGGAAATGAATCCAGCTCAAACAACTGAAGTGTG
This sequence comes from Sphenodon punctatus, assembly GCA_003113815.1. Lineage (NCBI taxonomy): Eukaryota > Metazoa > Chordata > Lepidosauria > Sphenodontia > Sphenodontidae > Sphenodon > Sphenodon punctatus. The sequence continues at coordinate 541,573 of QEPC01008421.1, read as the reverse complement.
TCTCTAGGAGACAGAGGGAAGATAATCCTTCATGCTTTCTAGCAGATACTGCAGCATGAGCTCCCTGGTGTCCTTAGATGCCAGCTGCTTTCTAACTAAGGAAAACACAGGAATTCTATTGTAAATGCAGTGGCATCACCTAGTGGTTTACGTGGAAAGTTCTCCGTTACATTGTGGGTTTATTTTAAATTACATGTTTGATTTTTTTAAACTGAATTTCCTTTAAATAAACCTCTATTTTTACAATGTTGTTTATTTTATTCAAGAAGCAGAAATAACTGTATGAAGTGCTGCAGTTTTTGCTAAGGTTGAAAACATTGGAGCTCCACTAATTATTGGTGTATTCTGTTTCATGTTAGTGAATTTGAAAACAAACAAGACAGTAGCCCACAGTAGCCTGTGAGTTACGTGACTACCAGATACTTGCCCTCTTCTGCTTCGGGGCGAGTGCCTGGCTGCTGTTGAATGTGTCAGATGGAGAAGCCTGGTGACGCATTGTGGGTTACTGTTGCCCCACCTGCGTTTAATGTGGGGCCACGGGGCTGCCTCCCATTTGGTTGGCCTGTACAGCCCTGCCGCGAGGTCTAAGGATCGGGCCCAGAGAAGTGTACTCACTCTGGCCACCAAACAGAAACGGGGCTCCTCCATTTCTCTGCCCCCCCCCCGAACAGCTGTCTGTTGACCGGGGTGAGCATGCTACTTCAGGCCTACGAATGAGCTGTTTGGAGGCTGAGGTGAGCGCACTTCTCTGGGCCCCCCTTCACAGTCAGGTGTTCAGTGTCTGGGGTGAGTGCACTCCTCCAGCCCTCCCTCAATCAACTGTTTGCCACCAGCACCTCCCGGGGGCCTGATTCTGCTGCACAGCAGGGCTTTGGGAGTCCTGCCCTGTGTGGATGACTTATCAGCCAACCTGTGGCATGGAGGAACTTGTGATGGCAGCCACCCTGCTTGGATTCCTGAGGAGTGCTGCTCATTTGGACTGCCCTCTACACCAGCTCAAAATGTGGCAGCTGTGGGTGCCCTCCCTGGGGTGGGCAGGGGATTTGGCTTGTCCCCGTCTCTGTTTTCACCCATTGTTTATATCAGGGATGGGAAACCTCAGGTCTGAGGGCCAAATTCAGCCCATTGTTACTATTTTATTCGGCCTCCTTCCTGTTCCTGGATCTGGTCCTTGGTTCTAGTTCCTACCCCCAAGCACAGAAAGACTGAGCTCAGCTCAGGGTAAGGAAGCAGAGATGAGGACATGCAAACAAGAATAGCGGATAGATCCATGGCACAGATCTGTGATTGGGACCCTCCTCTTCTTGAGTGCACCTCTTAATCACACCGCCAACCAGTGCTTAATTTGTTTATTAAAAAAAAAAGAAAGAATTACTGGGGCCCTATGCACCCTGCCCAGATCTTGTTAGAGCAGGGGTGTGTGTGTGAACCCTAGTTTCCATTTAGCACCCAAGCTACTGGACCACTCTGCCTCTCTGCAGCTAAGTACTATAAAACAAGAGTTCTTGTGATTTAAATCTATACGATGACTAAAGCAGGGACTGGGCAAGAAAGTTGTTAATGAAAGTCAAATAAACCATCCAGCTTTTTTCTGATATTCATATCCAGTCGTGAAATGTCCAATAACAATCTTTTCCTGTACTGTCACATTTTGGGGTACACTCTAATGAAAACATTTGGGTCTTAGTCCCCCTCCCCCTCACTTTAATTTCCAGGGCTGAGCCCTGGCAGATCTCCGCACAAATTAAGCCCTGCCCCCAACTCGAGGTTGGGTAAGGGTGGGGAAATTATATTGTTTTTATTGCTCTGCCATGGGTTGTTTTAATGTTTGATGTGATTTTTATTTTGTTATGATTGATTTTTATATCCGTCCCAAGCTGCAAAAGCAGAAGGGGACGGTAAATAAATCTAATAAATAAATAAATAAACTGCTATGCACCCCTTGGTGTTTGTACTAATTTTGAAGTGGCCTCTGGGAGAGCAAATGGTCCCTATTCCAGGTTTATACTGAACTTCTGCAAATTTGTTTTAGACCCTCCCATCGTTTACTTAGAGCCTGAACTCTCACTGACTTCATTTCCACATATTCAGGTCAGCTTACTCCATTTCTCTAAATAGTCAATTGCTCCATAGTACATCTCTCAACATACTGGACAGAAAAATATATATAGTTTTTAGCTTAAATATCACAAGGGACAGAAAACAGGATTGACTCTCCTTTCTCTAGTGCAGTATTATGGCTTATTTTTGGCACTGCCACAATTTTTAATTCTAGTTTCCATATTGTTTCATGTACACAAGCTTCTCACCCTGCCTCTTTGCTGGGAATACTGATGAAGCTGTGAATAACCTCACTAACACCTAATTCTCAAAGTGCTCTGCTGACACAAAGCACATAGAAGTGAACGGGGCTTGTACTAGTGGAACACTTTTTGAGAACCAGGCAGCCCTTCTTATATTTGATATATTTTAAGCCACTGAATTAAGCTGATCTTTAACATCTTGAATTATGTCTCATGTATCATAGCAGAATGGGCCTGGTTTTATTACAAGCATGTTTTTAAACAAATTTGTTTTACTGATGTCTCAGAAATATTCAATCTCAGCTGATTTGTAGTTCAGTAGATAGATTTGATAGGGTATCAAATGCTGTGAATAAATAAATAAATAAAATGATAATTTTATTTTCATCGCGGCCCCCCCCGCCCCATTCCTGCCAGTTGGTGCTCAGAGTGCTTCGCAGCATTAAATACATGATAAACATAAAGTTGATTTAAAACATAAATCCATTTAAAAACAATTTTAAAGGGCAAGGTAAAGAGGAAGGAAAAACACATTTTAAAACATGTTTAAAAGCTCTGATTTCAAAAGCAGAAAACCTTAACCTAATCAACTTTAATCATGTTTTCCATTTGTTTTTTTAAATTTGTTTTCTTGAAGAGAGGCTAATTCTTACTGTTAACCATTAAAATATGTTGAATTGATTATTTAATATATTTATACTAGATCTGTTGCTTTTGCTAACAAGGTAGATATACTGAAAAAAATACGTTAAAAATGTGATTGTTTTAAAACGGGATGTGCCCACCCACCTGAGCGCCTGTCTGAAGGTGGTGTGGGTGGGTGCGCGCTCCCATAACCCACGCACCACCCACTCATGCCCACGCACAAAGCATTGGGGAAAATCCAAGGATGCTCCATACGGGGCTATGAGCAGGCAGTGCATGGGTAGAGGCGCACACCCATGCTATCCCACTTGATGGACCCCACTCACCGGAAATACGTGTGTGCTCCACCCAGCGCACATGGACCTGCCCTTTAACTGGACCTGTTAAAAATGGCCTATGTAATTGCTTAAATATACATTTATTCATGTTATTTTTATTGTTAAAAATGTATTTCTTAATCCTCTGATAACTAGTTTTTTATTCCTCACTTTTATAAAGCTGCAGTGGTGTAGCAACTGGAATTCAATTTTTAATGTTCAAAACTTTTTTTTTAAACTTCCCTCTTTTTTTCTTACATATCCAACTATTTAAGGTGTTTTATTTAACTAGTGAAGAACAAATCAAAACTACTCTGCTTTATCAAGAGTAGTTGTGGTAAAAACAATTCTACAGTAATTATTAGAGAAAAGTAAATATTAACATTGACTCCACCATTGTAAAGAATGAAAGATATATGATGAAATTCTGGCTGCACTGAGGTAATTGCAGTTTTTCCATTGGCTTTAATGGAGTCAGGATTTCAGTCATAGTTATTTAATTCAGAGCATTATATTGTGCCATATTTATAAATGGTTTTTTCAAAAGTTAGATGTTTTCATTCTGATCCTACGTGAGCAGAAGTAATCTTTTAACCCGTTAAGGTTTATGACGAGGGCTTATGGCGCCAGTGTGGTGGTATTGCTTTATTTATTGAAATGATTTAAATGGCATAGGAAGTCTAGGCATTAATATGTGTTGTCAAAACTTAGGCTGCTTGCTCACGTTACCTGGAGCAGTGATTCTCCTGGTGGTAAATCTCCCAGCTGATGACTCTATTAACCCCGTGTCCACGTGCAGAGTTAAACGTAAGATTTTCAGCTGGGATATTTGCTGCTCCAGGTAACGTGGGCAAGCAACCTAAGTTTTAAAGTTTTCTTAACAGAAAAACAATATTTTAAATTGAAAAATGATTTAATTAAAATTCCTTTTTTACTTAAATAGGTTCCTCCCTCCTCTTCCCCCCCCCCCCAGCCATGGGGTTTAGAAAATGCACTGTAAGGTTGAGGAAAATGCTTGTGTTTCTTCAGCTATAACATGTATGTAAAACCTTGTCATGCTGCATTATCTCATAATGGCTTTCCCTTCTGTTCTGTCAACCATACACCCATCTGGAGATGTCCAGTTTGACTAGCAAGGAAAAATGCATATGACAATGGCAGACCAAATTAATAACTCCGATATTATGCCTGCTGAGTATCCCTAGGGTGATATTGAATAAGAATAAATGGACAGGAAGACTTATTGTAATCTTGGTATTTTCTGCACAGAAAGCTATTTGGACAAATTGGGTCTCCAAAGATCCTCCATCTAAACCTCTAGATTTACATCCTGCTTCTGAAACTAGTTATGGAACAGCTCATAGCTCTCTATGCAAACAGGCTACTCTTTCTGACACTTTGGGAACTCCTGTTTCCCTATGTTCTAGTGATGGGAAGAAAGGGGGAAGGATTGTTATGTAAATGGGATTCTCTCACCTATGTTTTTTGTGAGTTCAAGAGATATAACTATGTAGACCTGCTGAGATAGTGTAATAGTGCTGTTAGTTTAATAATTAGTTACTTTAATAATGATCTCAGCTCCAGTTCAGTCCCTCCTCCGTATATGGAAATTAAGGAGGTGAGTCTTTGAACTATAAGCTTTAATTATGTATAATGCAAACAGCAAATATTATAGTGGCTTCTAAACAGAAAAAGCATTATTTCTGAGAATCTCCAAAAATTTGAATTATTTACGGCTTACAGTTATAATCTTTTAAAATAAAACAATTGAATCAATATCTAAAATAAATGCGTTTTTTATTTCTGTCACTACTGGCTACAACTTAGAACAAGGTTCCCATACTAAGAACATAAGAAGCTCCATACTGGGTCAGACTAATGGTCCATCTAGCCCAACATCCTGTCTCCTACGGTGGCTAATCATAATGGCTTGGGAGAAGTACCCAGCAGGTCAAATGGGGGATCCATTCCCTGTTGTTTTCCCCCAGCTCCCATCATGTTTCCTGATCCTGTCTGGCTAACAGCTGCTAATGGACCTATCTTCCAGAAACTTGTCCAAACCTCTTTTAAACTCAGCTATAGTACTGGCCCTTACCACAGCCTCTGGCAGTAGATTCCACAACCCAATTATACGCTGAGTGAAAAAATATTTTCTTTTATTTGTTTTAAACTTGCCACCCATGAGTTTCATGGAGTGTCCCCTAGTTCTAGTACTAGCTGAGAGGGTAAATAACTGCTCCTTGTTTATTAGTTCCACACCACTCATGATTTTATAGACCTCTATCATATCTCCTCTCAGTCGTCTCTTCTCCAAACTGAAGAGCCCCAACCTACCAAGCCTCTCCTCATACGGGAGCCCTTCCATGCCCTTGATCATTTTTGTTGCCCTTCTCTGTACCTTTTCTAGTTCAGCTATGTCTTTTTTGAGATGGGGCGACCAGAACTGCACACAATATTCGAGGTGCGGTCGCACCATTGATTTGTATAGAGGCATTATGACATCCTCAGTTTTATTCTCTATCCCCTTCCGAATAATTCCTAACATTCTGTTTGCTTTTTTGACTGCTGCTGCGCACTGCGCTGTGGATTTCATTGTATTGTCCACAACCACCCCCAGATCCTTTTCCTGAGTGGTAACTCCTAGCTTAGTACCCAGCATTGTGTACGCATAGTTTGGATTATTTTTCCCTACGTGCATCACTTTGCACTTGTCCACATTAAATCTCATTTGCCATTTAGATGCCCAGGCACCCAGTGTCGTAAGATCCTGTTGCAGTTCCTCACAGTCTGCTCGTGTTTTAACTACCTTGAATAACTTGGTGTCGTCTGCAAATTTGATCACCTCACTCTTAACACCCTTTTCCAAATCATTAATGAATACATTAAACAGCACCGGTCCCAATACAGATCCCTGAGGCACACCACTTTTTACATCTCTCCATTGTGAAAACTGACCATTTAGTCCTACCCTTTGCTTTCTATCTTTTAACCAGTTTCTGATCCATAGTAAGACACTACCTCCTATCCCATGACTTTTTAATTTTCTCAAGAGTCTCTCATGAGGGACCTTATCAAATGCTTTCTGGAAATCCAGGTACACTATATCTACTGGGTCTCCCTTGTCCACATGCTTATTTACACCCTCAAAGAATTCCAACAGGTTAGTGAGGCATGACTTACCTTTACTAAATCCGTGTTGACTCTTCCCCATTAAGCCATGTTTGTCAACATGCCCTGTAATTCTGTCCTTAATGATGGTTTCCACCATTTTGCCTGGCACAGACGTCAGGTTTACTGGTCTGTAGTTTCCAGGATCACCTTGGATCCCTTTTTAAATATCAGGGTTACATTTGCCACCCTCCAGTCCTCAGGTACAGTGGCAGATTTTAGTGACAGGTTACAAATTACTAACAGTAGGTCTGCGATTTCATGTTTGAGTTCCTTCAGAACTCGGGGGTGAATGCCATCTGGCCCTGGTGACTTGTTAGTATTCAGTTTGCCAGCTTGCCCTAGAACATACTCCCATCACATTGATTTATAACAGCTCTTCCAATTCCTCACCCACAAAGCAAGGATCCGGCGTGGTACCTCCCCCAAATCCTCCGCAATGAAGACCAACGCAAAGAACTCTTTCAACCTCTCTGCAATGTCCTTATCCTCCCTGAGCGCCCCTTTTATTCCCTTGTCATCTAATGGCCCAACTGACTCCCTAGCAGGCTTCTTGCTTCTGATGTATTTGAAAATATTTTTGTTACTTGTTTTTGCCTCGTTTAGCAAGCCTCCCTTCAAAATCTCTCTTGACCTGCCTTATTAACTCTTTACATTTACGTTGCCAGTGTTTATGCTCTTTCGTATTATTTTCATTGGGACTAGCCTTCCATTTCTTAGAGGATGTCTTTTTGGCTCTAATAGCCTCCGTCACCTCCCCATTTAATCACAGTGGAAGATGTTTGGTCTTCCTGCTTCCTTTTTTAACTTGCAGGATGCATTTAATCTGGGCTTCCAGAAGGGTGCTTTTAAACAGTCTCCATGCCTCTTGCAAACTACTCTGGGTCATGACTTGATTTGATATTTGATATACTTTCCATATCTTTTGCTGTTTGGGATGGGGAGATTTTGTTTCAGTCTCAAAGAAAGAAGTTTGGGAAACACTGATTTAAAAACCCTTTCACTTGTTCACTTGAGATATTGTTTCAGATTGAAAATCTATTTTGTTCCATACCATAAATGGGCATCGCACAGTAGACACATCTCACAGTTTTTCTAGTTGTCTCCAGGTTCAACTTGTTCAACATGATTTTACCATTTAAAGGCCATCTTTTTGTTTTAGTCAAAATCCAGACCAAGGATCATACTCTCCCCTGTTCCAACTCTATTGAGGTTACATGAGGTGTGTTTGGGTTGGAGTGGTGGCAGAAGCTATTTAAGAGTTTTAAACAGGCTCATGAATCTCAAGCTGCTCTGGCCCTGATGTAAGTTACAACAGCCAAAGAGCTGCTTTAGCTTGAGACAGCTGGCTGTGGTCCCTTTCCAAAGGCACAAATGGCAAATAGATGATTAAACACACTACTGTTTTACACAACTTGAAAACATCCTACTTTGAAGATTGGGGCTGTTTTAGATTAAGTGTACAAGATGATATTTTTGTTAGAATTGTAGGTATGTGCTTTTGTTTGGTCTAAACATTGTTCTATCATGGTAATATTGTAGCAGTCCAAACAACATATGTAGACTTTTGGGACCTTGAAACATTTAACAAGAGCACTGTGTGTTTGTTTGGGTGGCTATATTGCTTTGAGGGTTGTCTTGATGGTTCTGTGTCAGGAGCAATTGTAATGACAGAGGTAAATCTTGTGATACCCCTCCTGGGGTATGTCTTCACTGCCGCTTTAAACTTAAAACCAATTTTAAAAACCTGCCTTCCTATGCACACTGCTTTTACTTCTTCCCAGTGACTGCTTATTGTCCACACTGCTGCTCATTGTGTTTGTATGAAGTTCTGTAGTTATAAGAATATTCCAATGTTTGTTGTGTGATGGTTTGGTATAGAGCAGGCATTGCTGGACTGTGTTGCAGTGCATGCTTGGTTTGTCTGCAATCTCCGCAGAGGGCTCTGGGAGTTGTGGCTAGCTGAACCTTGGCCATTAGAATTCAACCATGTAACCAGAATGATCAGGTGACGCAAGACGTGGTGCAAAGTGAGATTATTGCTGGTGGCCTGTTAGTGTTGCTTAATGCTAGTACAAAAGGACTGGATAAATTCTTGGAGAATAGGGCCCATTAATGGCTATTAGCCAAGTAGATTATGAAATGGGAACTTCTTACTGTCGGGAGCCAGGAGTAATCAGCAGGGAATGGATTGCCGATTGTGACTTCTGGTATTTCTCCTATGTGACCGGGTTTGGCCGCTGTCAGAGACAGGATGTTGGGCTTGATGGAACACTGGTCTGACTCAGTATGGCAGTTCTTATGTTCTTATATACTTCTGAACCCCTTGTAGGGACTGGCCCTTTAAGAGTGCAGCTAGCGCCAGTTAAAGGCTGAGCTAGCAAAGTTGCAGGCACAATGGGAAATGCAGGACAGCGCCTAATGAGAGGCAACTGGAAAAAGGGCAGAGCCAGCCCTGGGAGAGAAGAGCCAGAGCAGAGCTCAGTCTGGAGGAGGCTTCAGAGAAGGCAGGGACTGAGAGGGAGCTCCGAGAGGCTTAGCGGGTGGTGTCTGAGCCAAGGTTGCACCTGGGTTGCAGAAGTGAGTATGCGTGGGCCATAGAGCCCAAGGATTGTGAATAAGAACCAGAGGGTTTGTGCCTGGCTAACGGAAAGTTAGGTAGTGGAGACTTTGCATAAAACCCGCTAAGCCTATCCCTGCCACACCCCTGAACTCTAAAGTGAGGGACACAGTGATTCCCAAAATGCAGGACCTAATTTGCATTAAGTTGCATATAGGTATATTTATGCAAATTCAAAGTAGTCCATTACTTAACTATTATTATTATTATTTTATTTATAAGCATTTATATAGCACCAGTGATGTACCTGGTACTTTACAAAAAATAAGATCGACATGGTCACTGCCAGAGAGTTTGCAATCTAAAGACAGGGGAAGGGAGACAAGGGATGCAACATTCATGAGGATGCGAGAACTCAGGTACATGTTGTTGGCTTGGTTACAGTAAATTGGGAGTTTACAGATAACAGGTGGGGGATAATCCTGGGTGGGGATGATTAGCAGGAGTTAGGAAGGGCGAAGAGGAAGAGGTGGGTTTTGAGGAGGGACTTGAAGGTGTGGAGGCAAGACGGACGAGGACAGGGAGGGAGAAGGGATGAAGGCGGTTGGGGGAGCAGGGGAGGTGTGGGAGGGTGAGGGAGGGGATGAACTGAAAAAATATGAGGATGAACTGAAAAAAATGCAGTCTTAAAAAGTAAAAGGATTTTCATATCCATGCAATAATGAAGACAGCTACAATAAGAAACGGTATAGATTATTACACAGCACATTCAATATATTTATTTATTTATTTATTTACTTATATAGTGCCCGCAATGTACTTGACTCTGTAAATCAATAGTTATAAGACAGATCCCTACCCCAAGGGGCTTACCACCTACTACTACTACTACTAATTTCTAAAGTGCCAGTCGTATGCAGCGCTGTATACACGTAACATAAAAGATAGTCCCTACTCCAAGGAGTTTAAAATCTAGATAAGACATGTTCACAGACAGTTAAAAACAAGGCAATAGTTGAATCATGGATTAAAGCTGCAGTTTATTCAGTAATTGATTTATTCCATCTAAGATCATGATTGGGACCATGATTTAAAGGTGACCTCAAAGGGGTAGGCCTTTAGGCGGGACTTCAATATGGACAGGGAGGGGCCCGGTGCACTGCTTCAGGAAGAATGTTCTAGGCATACGGTGCGGCAAGGTGAAAGGCACAGAGTCAGGAGTTGGCAATGGAGGAGGACACAGATAAGAACAACTTGCCCAATGAACGGAGGTCATGAGAAGGGGTGTAGGTGGAGATAAGTGATGAGAGGTAGCGAGGGGCTGCAGAGTGAATCAACAAGGGAGGGGAGACAAGGGAAAGTTCTAATGAATTTGAGAAGTTGCAGCTGCACGTATTTAATTTAGTTACAGGTAAAAGAAGGATTCTGAGGGAGGGAGGAGGGAAGAGGAGACAGTTTTCTCCTCATGATGAACTCGGGAAAGCCTGATGGAATGGGTAGTTTTCAGGAGGAATTTTGAAGGTTGGGAAAGAGGGAGCAGAACAAATGTATCCAGGGAGGGAGTTCCAGGCATGCAGGGGTGAGGGGGCATCAAGGAAGAAGAGGAAAATATGTTTTGAGCAGCAAGGGAGTTGTGGCCGGGGCAGAGGAGGAGCTGACGTACCTGTACTGTGATCCTGCACAATTTACCCAGCACTGATTCTGCCTTTTCCCTTTTGTGCCCCAGTCTGCATTCCTGGTGCTAACATGCAATATTGTCAGGATTCAGTGGGGGTTGTCCTGAGCACTGAACTTGGAATTCTGTGTACCAGTGGCCTTGGTTGCTGTGCCGTTGGGATGTGCTAGTGGGTGATGGAAAATAAGAATTTCTGGCTATATAGCCTGCAGCCTCAGATTTCTCTGTCCCCAGAGCTTTGAGTAGTGGGCAAGCCTCTGGACACTTGATAGGCCTGGAGAGCTATCTAAAGGTCAACAGAGCAACCCAGGACTGTTCCCAGCAACCAGAAAGCCAGTTGCCACTGGTGGAAACCCTGAATGTACTGTTTGTTCCTGGTTCCCTGCACCCTGGGCAGTTCCTGATTACTTGGTTCCTGATCTATATACTAAATTCCTTCCTGATGGATTATCCAGCTCTAATCCTACGCAGTCTCTAGACTATGGGCTTTGGCACACCCTTTTACACCAATGACCCAGCCTTCTGCTCACTGCTACCTGGCTTCAGCCCCCATACAAGTCCAGCTGGAAACAGACATATTCAGTTTTATAAATTGATTTAATATGCTGTGATGATAATGCACAGGTATGAAACTATTCTAAGAAAATCCTAAATTGTTACAAGGGTTTTGCTGTTCCATTTCCTAGTAAATATCTGAGGCTTGAATAGCATGTGGTGGGGTAGAAGCAGGTGGCAGTACCTGCTTTCTGGAAGTTAGGCCATTTTTACATGGATGACCTCACCCATCTCTCAGTGTTTCGGTGCGTGTGCGGTTGGGGGGGGGGGGGGAGGGCATCTGTGTAAACGGGCCGCCGGTGGATGGGGGAATGGGTGTGCGGTGGGTGTGCGCCCATGTAAACACAACAGGTAGTGGGTGTTTGTGCATGTGTGCTCCTGGCGCACACCCATCACCACCCACGGGGCCATCCAGAAAACTGGAAGAGGCCTCGTCGGTGGAGGCGGGTGTGTTCCATGTAAAGGGACACATGCACATCTCCACCCACCGTGACCCCAGCCCCATCCCCCCACCCACCCCCGTCCGTGTAAAAATGGCCATAGTAGTGGTATGGACAGCTTTGAAGTACAATTGTACTTTCAAAGTCATTTTGTAAACATAACCTGCTACCTCTGACCATATTCCGACAAACAATTAATTTGATGTAGTTGAGTTTTACTTCTCTTTTACTCCTGAAGCTTTCACGTGAACAGAGTGCTAAAGTGAAGTTATTTAGGGGGCGGAAGAAAAGTATGTACTCCTGAAAAACATCTCAGCTAGGGAAGAAATTGATTTAGTACTACTTCGGTTTACACTATTTGTCTGAATTTTACAGAAGGAGAGGAGTTTTAATTAATTAATTAATTAAGTTAGTTTAGCTTTGTTCATTGGAATGTGACCTCGGTGAATAACTATTGACTTTAGTGACAAAATAAGCTTTTACTGCTCTCTTTGTTTGTCCTGTAACTGTCAAAAATTGAGATACTGCCGCTTGTGAAGAGACCAAAGAAGTGCACTGGTATATAAATGAGTGCATATGTTGCCTTTAGAACTTTTATTATTGGTGATATGTAAGGAGGACAGAGGTCAGCTTTCCTTCCAGATCCCATACTGAATTTTTAGGGTTTGCAGTTTTTTCTCTTGTTAATTTCAGACTGTACCATGAAGAGACAATAAACACAGAACCTCATGATGCCATGCTTTCCAGTATGCAGGAGAAGTAGAACACACTTCGCTGTTGGGACTCCATAGGAGCCCCATCAGAGGAGATGGAGGAATCCTACCCCCATCTCATTCTCTTTGTCTATTTTGCTTATATAGGTGATTTTAAAGTATTGTATTAAAGAAAATGGTTTTGTTTTTTAGGAACGGAATAATGCACTTCAGAATATGCACAAGAAAATGCAAGATCTGGAACTGGAACATAATAGCTGCTCTGAAATTCGGAGACGACAGTCAAATGAACTTGACTATAGTGCTGAACGAGAGGAGCGACTTAAAAAAGAATTTGAAGTTAGTGCATCCTGTCTCTCCAGGGTCTTGTGTTCTCCACTTGGAGATGCCACAAGTCCTGGTATTATGCTGTAGTAATTTCTTTATATTGTACTGTATTATTCTTATTATCTTCCATTTCTGTACCACTTATGGTGTTCTAAGTGTTTTACAAAGTTCATTCTGCCAACAATCCTGTATAGTATATTATTCCCAGTTTACAGATAGGGAACTGTGGCCAAGTAATAGCAACTTGTTGAAGGTCCTCCCCAGTGAGGCTAAGATAGGATTTGAACCCTTGTCTCCCAGATCCAAGTCCAACACCTTAACTAGTAGGCTACAGTGAATCTTGCCTGTCTTTCATTTTTGAGGCAAAGAATTACTTGTTACTTGAACGTCCTGAAAAAATAAATAAACCATCATGACTAATTAGTGGGCATCTGGTATTTGTTCTGGCATATAACTTTTAGACATTGGACAGAAAAGGGGAGAGTGAAAAAGACCAAGCTTTGTAGAGAAACTTATAAATGAGTATCCTTGATTATTTTTTTCTTTTCAGGATGTTTTTTTCCTTGTTTTATTTACTCATTTTTTGAAAAGTAGATATGAATTTTATCTTCCTGTTAGCAGTCTTAACTTGCATAATTTCTCATTAGGCTAGTCTCATATTTTATATGGAACTCCACACTTGAAACAACCATAGTCATGCAAGCCTCTTCTTTTTGGTAGGCAGTGGTGGCTTCTATAGCTGACACTGTTTTTGAATCCATCAACCTTTAATTGGCTGGTAGGGCTTGTTGCATTGGGTGTAAACAGATGGGTAGTAGGTTTGGATTTGTCCACAGATGTTCCCAGCATCCCCGGGTTTACTGGGATGTGTGAAGGGTGGCTGCTAGATGTGCAACATGGAACAGGCTGGGGCTGCACTGGGGCAGCCCAGCACGACATGCTTCCAAAGATCCAGGAGCATGTCACGCAGAGCAGGCTCACCAAATCAGGCACAATGGCCAAACGCGGCACTATACCTGAGTGTAGTGGATATTGTAATGTGGATATTTTAAAAGGGCTCCTGCAGCAGTCCTGGAAACTACAGATACCGCGATGAACCTCATGTCTGTGCTGGGCAAAATGGTGGAAAGAATTATTAAGAACAGAATTACTGGGCATATTGATTAAACATGGCTTAATGGGGAAGAGTCAACAAATTTAGCAAAGGTTGTACCTTACTAATCTATTGGAATATTTTGAGGGTGTAAATAAGCATGTGGATGGGGTGAGCTGGTTGATATAGTGTATCTGGATTTTCAGTAAGTGTTTGATAAGGTCCCTCAAGAAAGACTCTTGAGGAAATTAAAAAGTCATGGGTTAGGAGGCAGTGTCTTATTGTGGAATGGTACCTGCTTAAAAGATAGGAAACAAATAGTAGGACTAAATGATCAGTTTTCACAATAGAGAAATAGAGAAAGGTAAATAATGCAGTGCCCCAGGAATCTGTACCAGGGAGCTGTTGTTTAATGTATTCATTAAAAGGAGTATAGAGTGAGATGATCAAATTTGTAAATGTCACAAAGTTATTCAAGGTAGTTAAAACCTGAGCGAACTGTGAAGAATTGCAGGAGGATCTTGTGAGACTGTGTGACTGGGCATCTAAATGGGAGATGAAATTTAATGTGGACAAGTGCAAAGTGATGCACATAGGGAAAAACAATCCAAACTATATGTACACAATGCTGGGTTCTAAATTGGGAATTACCACTCAGGAAAAGGATCTCTGAGTCAGTGTGGCCAATACATTGAAATCCTCAGCTCAGTATGCGGCAGCTGTCAAAAAAGCAAAGAGAATGTTAGATATTATTCATAAAGGGATAGAGAATAAAACTGAAAATATTATAATGTCTCTATATAAATTTATGGTGCGACCGCACCTTGAGTATTGTGTGCAGTTCTGATCACACCACCCCAAAAAAGATATAGTAGAAATAGAAAAGGTACAGAGAAGGGCAGTGAAAATGATAAAGGGTATGAAACAGTTCCCCTATGAAAAGAGGCTAGCTAGGTAGGGGTCTTCAGCTTGGAGAAGAAGCGACTGAGGGGGAATATGATAGAAGTTTATAAAATCAGTAGTGGTGTGGAATGAGTAAACAGGGAACTGTTATTTACCCTCTCAGATAGTACTAGAACTAGGGGACACCCCATGAAAGTAACTAGCAGATTTAAAACAAATGAACTATTTTTTCACTGAACACACAATTAAGTTGTGGAATTTGTTGTCATAAGATGTGGTCAAGGCCAGTAGTATAGCTGGGTTTAAAAAAGGATTGGACAAGTTTCTGGAGGATAGCTCTAGTAGTAGCTATTAGCCGGGTATGCTTTGGGGAACCTTACCTCTTACTGTCAGGAGCTGTGAGCTAACAACAGGGAACGGTTCACCCCATTGTGACCTTTTGGGGGGTACTTCCAAACGACTGGGATTGGCCACTGTTGGAGACAGGTTCTGGGTTCGATGGAGCATTGGTCTGACCCATTATGGCACTACTTAAGTTTTTTTGCTGCCTATCTATCTGTCTCACCAACAGAAGTTGGTCCAATAAAATATATCATCGAACTATCTTGTCTCCATCTCTTATGATTTTTTTTTAAGCAAGTGACGTGAAGCCTGTTTATCCACCCAACTACATCCAAGCATAGATGGTTTAAAAAACCAACAATTTATTTATATTTCAGCTCCTTTTCTTTAAGATTTCAAAGTACTTTGAAATGTTAATCACATCACATAACACCTCTTGAGATGTATTTTGTATTCTTTCTATTTGTAGGTGGGGAAAACCTGAGTGAGATACAGATTGCTGGAAGAACTTTCTCTAGGTCACATAGTAGTCAGGAATAGAATTCTGATTCATGGTCTCCTTTGCTAAGCACTGGACCATTTTGCTCCCTTGAAGAATTAGGTTTTAGTACCAGAGAGTCTGCCTAGGGATTAGTTAATGTTACACCATTGCGTATTGCATCTTTCCAGTTGTATATATTATCTTGCTCAAAAGGTTTTCAGATGTACACTGTGCTGCAGTATGTGGCTGGGTTATTCTGTTAAATAAAAATTGTATGTAGTTCTGGTACATCAGAATTCTCTTATCCAAGCTCATGATTCCTCTGATGGGCTTTACATCTATTTTGCAGTTGAAGAAGCAGGCCTATATTAACCAGGCTATATTAATCAGCAACTGGGTATATGATACCTCCTTCAGAAACACAATTGTAGCAGGGTGGCCACTTGTCCAGTGTAAGTCATTCAGTATTGGGTCCCAAAACATGCACTCTTCTTGAGGATTAGCTCTCAAGTCCTTTTATTTACATAGTCTCCACCATTGTCTTTGTACACATCCACAGTGTGTGACCCCTGTGGCTGCCAGTGTCTCTTACCTCAAGCCACCCCTTTGGGCTTGTTACTCAACCCTGCTAGGTTCTCTGTTTCTCCAGGGGTGTCTAGATAGGGCTTTACTCCCCAGTCACAGCCCTTTAGTCTCACCCGTTTGCTCAGCCACTCTCAGCAGCTTCTTAGGTCTTAGGGTCAGCCTTTCCCTGGCTCTACCCCTCACATAGTTCAAACAGCCAGCAGTCCCCTCTGACTGTAGATCCTCTAAGCAAGAGATCCTTCACAGAGCTCCTGCTTCTTTTGTCTCGTCTCTGGCACTAAGCTGCTCTCAGGCTTGACTTCTCTAGAGCTGGCTAGAGCCATGCCCTCACACAGGTGCCTTCTCAATTAAGTGCCATCCTCTATCCTAGCACCTGCAGCTCTGCCAGCACTACTCTTCCACAGGTTCTAGCTGTTTTAAAGGGCCAGCTGCCTCAAAAGGACTCTTACCTGCTACAACAACCCAATTCAAACTTTCCCTAGACAATGGTAGCAGGTGTGTTTCTCATGGCATCCTTTTCCTGACTTGGGGACATTAACTTTGATCCTCTAAAAAGCTGCCATATATATATAATATAATATAATTAATTATAATTAATTATATTGGCATAGTTACTGAATGGGCTAACATTTGGTTGCGTTTTGACTAGCATTTCCCCCCCCCAAAGTATTCCTTAAGGACTGCAAGCTGCCAGGGGCTGCGGCTGGGATTTGTGTCCTGCTACTGCTGAGGAGTAGAGATTGGAGCCACCTGCTCATCCCCTCCTTTCTGTTTCCTTGCTCCACTCCAGGTATTCCTTAAGGGCTGCAAGCTGCCAGGGGTGGCGGCCTTGGGTGCCGCCTGAAGGGCGACAATCAAAAGGCGCTGGCCCTTTGGTGGCCGTGAGGGGCAGGGAGTTCTCTCTTCTTTGCGGTATGATTTGCTCACGGTAACAGAGGGGAAGAGGTTGATATCGATAAGGACTGATTTTTATTCTTGCCTCCTATTTATCCATTATATGTCAGATCACAGACTGTTTATGAATCTTTTCGTAAAGATTCAGTGATATAATAGTTTTGTTATTTGTTAGCTGGTCAGTGCAACTGTGGTGTCAAATCCCTGCAGGTGTTTTTGGGGGCCTTTGGTTTTAGGACGGGTATGAAGGTAACCCGTAAAATGTTGTGGACTCATCACCCATTGGAGTAATAAGGAATTTTAGATATCATGGTCTCAACCCATAGTATGTATAAGATGCTGAATGCTTCCAGTGGAATGAATAGTGCAAACTAAGATAAAATAACAGATTATTTTACTCCTATTTCCTCTGAAAAACACAAAGGCAGGCAATCATTTCATCTGGGAGCTTGCCCTCAGGAAGTAGAAAATGGTCTTTCAGAAGTCCTAGATGCTTCACTGATGTGTGCTAATGGAGAAGGTCTCTCACCTTTATTCTCTACCTTTATAGCCCCAGAGTCTGGCTCTGCCCAGTTAACCGATTACAATATGGGAGGCATACAATTAGTATCAAATTTGAGTCATTCATGTAATATCTGTATTGAAGATCCGTTTTTTATGACATGAAGAG
The DNA here is from genome assembly GCA_003113815.1 of Sphenodon punctatus. Taxonomy (NCBI): domain Eukaryota; kingdom Metazoa; phylum Chordata; class Lepidosauria; order Sphenodontia; family Sphenodontidae; genus Sphenodon; species Sphenodon punctatus. The sequence goes on along the minus strand of QEPC01008421.1, from coordinate 523,902 downwards.
GGAAAGTTAACAGTTTAGCTGAGGCTAATCTCATTACTGGCAGTGCTCCAGTGTCCGTGGCTGATGAAGTCACACAAACTGTTTCTCCGGATTACAGTTTCCATCTAAAGCAGTCCCAGATAACTGAACTGGCAAAGATATGCTTTTTAAATGCTAGGACAGTTGCTAGACAAGACATTAAGAAAGAAATAACTAATTTGGGGTTAGTGATGACAGGAGCAGTGGACCTTCTTCCTGGGTGTAAAAAAGAAAATGGTGACCTCTTGGAAAACCAACCCGTCAGTTGTACAGAAGATTCCCAAAAGAACCGTCTAAGATACGGTTTACTCTGATTCATGATGCTTTTTTGGAGCTTGGATTGCTTGGACGCTCAAAATCCAATAATGGAAACAAAGTACTTAGCCCACTAGAGTTTAGTGGTAAATCTTATAGTAATGTTTTGGGTGATAACAACTCATTTGACCAAGTTAGAAATGGAAATGGTATTATCTTATCACAAACAGGAGAAAATGACTCTGTTTCTCATTCTGTAGTCAAGTTAGGTAATTGTAGTAGGGAACTTATGGCAGTGGGGCAAGTTTCTAAAGATTTTTCTCCCTCTCCTTCAGAAGTAGAAGAGCTAATATTGGACAAAAGGCTGGGGGATAAACTTGGTAATAATGTAAAATCTCAGAGAAGCCATATCTCCAGGGGATTATTTTCCAAAATTATCCAGATTTTTCTGTTCTAAAGAGGAAGAAGCATGAAGCCCTGATAGATCATTTAATTCACTTTGTGAATCAAATCCCCCCCCCCCCCAACAAGGCAAGATATTTAGTACAATAGGCTAGACAATTTATCTGTTTTATTCTTTAATCAAGAGATTGTCATGAAGTTATTCAGTTTTATGGACTTGTTTAAGTATAAGGGTCATCCCACTGAGATTTTTTAGAAAAGTTGGGATAGCTGGAATGTCCTGCACTAGAATGCAGAGTGGAAGCTATGACCTGGAGCTACATTTTAAAGATAATAATTTTTCTTCTGTAAATGAGGATTTTCAGTCCTGTAGATTTTTGGCCAAGGAAGAGATAAGAGAACTTCAGCTACTTCTTATGCTTCCTGTGGTGGTCCTGGTTCTAGGAGTAGTATTTTATCTAACATGGCACCTGGGTCTTCTTTATTGGAAGTACTCCCTGATAGATGTGATAGGAGAAATCTGGAGGTGGGTGTCGATTCCCGCTGTTGTGCAGAGGTTATGCATTTTTTTATCATGGAATATTATCGGATGACGAGCTAAACGGGGATGAGCAGATTTTAGGTTTCTTGCAGAAACATCATTTTATATACTAGAAATGTAGCTGTGGTAGTCTATAGTTATAACAATAACAGAAAGTCCAGTGGCACTTTAAAGACTAACATCTTTAAAGTATGCACCAATAAATATTTGTTAGTCTTTAAAGTGCCACTGGACTCTCTGTTCTTATAATTTTATATGTTTACAAGAAACTTGGTCCTTTCAGTTAGATAACAGAGCTCGATGGGTTTCTGGCATGGACTGTCCCAGCCCAAAGCTCAGATGGGATGGGGCATCCAAGTGGGGGGGTCTTGCCACCCTCATAGCTGTATCTCTGAGGGTGGCAGTTACTAAAATTACTTATAAATTTACTTATAACTTACTTATAAATCTGACAATATTCTGTTTTGTTTTGTATCGGATGATGGCGAAACCTAAATATCCTAATAAAATTTGAATTGAATACTACTAAAAGTTAGCATAGTATTTCAGACATCCCAAGAAAAATATTCTTCCCTCGTTTTGAACCAAGCCTGACCATTGTAAGGAAAACTTGGACACATCCTTGGCATGCGGAGAGTGATCATCTGCACTACATAGAATTATAGCATTGGAAGGGACCTCAAGGGTCATCTAGTTCAACTGTTGCTGGAATGCAGAATGACAACAGCTGCAACATCGCTTGACAGATGATTGTCCAGCCTCTTTTTCACAACCTATGGCATTCCTAGATAACTTGTTCCATTGCTGAATAGCTCTTTCTGTTAGGAGTTTAATCCTGGTATGAAAATCTACTATCCTGAAATTTGAGCTCATTATTTGTTGTCCTACCATCTGGAGCAATGAGGTAACCTTTATATATTTGAAGACTGCTATCATATCTTCCCTTAGTCTCCTTTAGTCTCTTCACAAGACTAAACATACCCAGTTCTTTTACTATCTTATACTTGTTTAACTTTATTTGAAACCAGTTTATAAAATTGGGTATGGGCACATGAGACGTTAACCCACATTGGGTGACCTTGCCCCAGTAGCCTACAATGCAGCTGACTATCAGGCTGCCAGATATTGCCCTGGGACAGGCAGTCGGCTGCTACATAATGCATCGTCCGGAGAAGGCTGATGATGCATTGTGGGCTACTGTTGCCCCACACGGGCTGATGTGGGGTAACAGGCCATCTTCTGTCAGGCAAGTTCCATGCAGCCCCACCCTGTGGCGAGGTCCACTGGTACCATAGAGCTGTGGCCATGTTCACCATTCTTGTGTGTCTACATCACGGCAGGGGGTGGGATAGTGGACGGGCTGTGTGGTGGTGTGTGGTGTGTGGCCAAGCACCTGCCCGTGCGGAAGGCTTCTTGGCCTGGCCTGGAGTGTGGCAGGATTTGAGACAGTGACCTGCCTTCCCAGTTTCCCCATGGAGGGTGGGGGACAGATCATTTGGACTACTCTCCCAGCTGGCCCAAAGTGCAGGGTGGTCTGGCCAGCTGTGTCTCATGTGGCTTTATCCATAGACGTTTCTGTAAACAATGTTTTTTACTGTTGCTTAGAGGTTACTTACTATCCACGCTGTTGTTTATTATCCCAACGGATAGACAGTGCACCCGTAGACAGGTATTTCAGTGTTCACTGGGGGCACCTCTCTTAAAGGTACAAGACTGATACAAGACTAAATCAATCTAAACTGTACTAGGTTAGGTTAGGCTAGGGGCTTATTCTGACGTTCGCTTAATTCGCACAGCCGCAGCAGCGGCAATGTTTGATTTAAAGCAACGCGCACTTCCGGGTTGGTGTGACTGCACCTAGTGCGCACAATTCAGCGTTATACCAAATTTGTTGAATGTTGGTTTGAGCAGCTTTTCAAACCGCACTCCACTAGTTCGCATAACGCTGAATTGTGTGCACTAAGTGGATTCACAACAACCCGGAAGTGCGCGTTACTTTAAATCGAACGTTGCCGCGGCGGCGGCTGTGCGAATTAAGCGAACGTCAGAATGAGGTCTAGGTTAGGCTTACGAAACTGGTATAAGAGTAGAGCTAAATTGATGCAAAAGGAATTTTGTGTGAACAACTGCATTTTTGTACTGGTATAAGAGAGTTTAAACAAGTACAAGAACCTGCTCTGGACTTTAAGATCTACCTGGCACAGGTATATAGACTATCAAAATCAGAAGTGTTACAGAAAAGGTTGCAGAAAACCGTTACAGAAAAGTAGCGAGTGCTTCATTGCTTGATATCTTTGTAATCTGCAGGGTTGCTATAAGGAAAATAAGAAAAAGTAGATAATATTTTAATGAACATTTGGAAAGATTGATTGGATGTGGCATTTGTTTCCTAAGATGGTTGTACTTAGCAGTTTCATACTTAAAGTATGTAAGCATGATTGTATGCTTTATTTAGAGGCAGTACTATGAAGAACAATTATGCTCTTAAGATTAGTGTTCCTTTAGTGCCCTCTGCTGGATATTAAAGAAAAGTTCATTAGTTAGAATACATCCATCATCATTTTTGACAGCTTTTTAGTTGCTGTTTGTAAATAAACACACACACACCTCCCCTTGTTTGTAGTTGTGCATTTTGATGTTGTAATGATTTTGTTCCACGGAAAATAACCAACACATTACATGAAGTTTCCTGTTTTATAATTTGGTTTCTAATTAGTGTATAGAATATCCCCAATAATCAATTAGTTATTTTCTAAATGAGATTTAATGTGGCAGCTAGGTTTCTAAAATGCAAGTGCTTTTAATTTCAGATTGATTGCCTTACTGATAACAACCAGAAGTTTATATAGAATCGGTCTTTAAAATGCAGCCCTTTTAAAATCATTTCTAAACTTTTAGACCCTGATTGAGTTGTGTTGATTCTACTTTTCAGCCTAAAATGTTCATGTATCTTGGCACATGTTGGGCCAAGCTGGTTGTTGGAGTAATTCCATTTAAATTATTGGAGTTATATGAGGAATGAGTGTGGCCTCATGAATTTACCTGGAACTGCTGTGCCTGATTTCCTTTTCGTCTCATCCCACTGACGATCTGGAAAAGAGATTTCTTGGGAAATGCAGAACAAGATGTATATAAAGTGTGTGTGCTCATGATGCATGCAGCTGCCAAAAAGCTGGGTGGGAAACCAATTTGACAAACGATGGTGGGGGAAAATATGGATTTATTGTTATATGAAAAACAGAATTGTCAGTTCATAAATTTAAGATTATTTGTCTTTTTCACAGAAGTGTAGTGAATCCCTATTGTTTTAGGTGTTGGATGCTGCCAAATCATATCCAAAGGTGTCTCCCATGAGGCCTCAGAAATGGCCGTAACATGGTCTATTAGATGCCAACACTGTTCAAGGAGCGTGGACTGTAAATAGAAGCATCTCTATAGCCTTCCTGATGCTTTTCTAAAATCTAAGTTCTGATTATTTCGACTCTTGCATATCCCACCAGATTTTCTGCATAAACAAATGGGTTATCACTCCTTTGTTTGGCAGGCCTGCTTCTTGTGGGTGGTCCTGACTGACATGTTCTCTGTGCTACTTTGTGACCTTAAGCAACAGGATTTATCTTGTCTCTAGAAGTCTCATATGACTGGTGAGAAAACTCATGGGATTGTCTACAGTATCCTCCACCAGTAGTTTGCCTTGGACTGAGTTGTGATACAATTTACAGCAACCACTGCCACATTTTGAAACTCCCTTGAATTTCTTTTAAGAAAATGTATGCTGTTTCCCCTGTTGGCTTTTGTCAAATAAATTAAATAAATAAATAAAAATTAGTTGAAATCAAATTTGGCAGGGAGGGAGGGTTCCTTGGTTTAGTAAAAACTCTATGAAATGATTTTCCATGTGCTCTTGAGCAAGTCACTTAGCCTTCTTGTATGTTGGCATAGCCATTAGTAAAATGTGTATAAGAGCACGTTTCTATCCCACAAATGTTTGGTTTGCAATTATGTCTAAAGAGTACAATGGGATTGTCTAAAAATAGCACATTAAACAGTCTATGTACTTTGCACATATACTGTTTAGTTTTCAGTTTTCCATACCTTGCACAGTGAAATTTACAGTACTTGCATATGTACCCATTTAAACAGGCAAACCCTGCAGAAAAGGTGATAAAGTGCTACCTGGTAATTTGTAACAGATTTATTTTGAGACACATGAACATATCTACCATGTTGCAAATCCATGGAAATCTGTGGAAGAAGTACTCAGGAAAATATCCAGGGTACTTCTTCCCTGGATCACAGGAGGCATACATGTGTTAAATGTGTTCACACACTTCACAAATGAGAATCATGTAGTAATTCACCTCTGATTTTCCATAGCTTTTGAACTGGCTTTATCATTTGAAATTGTGAAGTCTGAAAGAAAGGTAGACCATCAGTTAATGCTACCCTATGGAGCTCAGACTGGCACTGTGTCTAGGGGGTGCAGATCAGGGATCTGGATAGACCAGACTATGGGCAGGAAACCTTGGAGCAGCCAAGCCCAGGGAAAAAGGTCGTGCACAGAATAGATGTTTGGTTGTATTATACATTTGTTTGTAAAGAAAGAAAAATCCTTGGAAAAAGACAGGTTTTGGCCTTAGGCATGGTTGAGAGCCCTGCTTGACTCAGTTCTTTCTCATGGTGCTCCATGGTGGATGTGGCACATTGGAAAGGGGCAGGGAAAGACCTTAACTCCGACCCTTTTGGACATAGCCCCACCTCTATGGAGTTGCATGATACTGGGGCTGTGTTATGGTGTTTCTCCACTACTTTTTAACATGACTGTGCCCCTACAGAACGTCACGACATCACAATACTCCATGGAGGACAGGGCCTCCCAGAGCTAATGCGCTTGATCCAGTAAAAGTCCAAAAGACTTGGGTCAGGAGTGCACCCAAGCTGAGTCCAACAGGAACATTTGGTCCCATCAGGCTTGGTTTGGGTTGAAGACCTCCAGTGCCATTTATGGATTTTACATAACCTGGAAAAGCTACACAGGATTCCATTTCTCTCCACAGGATTAGCATTAGAATATTTTTTCAGAACTTGAAATTTGTCATGGGCATGGTCCACAGGGGAGGGGTGGTCAGCCACGCTCAACTTCCTGGTAGACCAATGCCTATTTCCACTGCTGAGCAGGGGGGAGACACAGCCAGGCCCTTGCTTGCCATCTCCACGATGGGTAATTGTGTATTTGGTTGCTTTTGCATGGAGGGCTGTGTGGCTGAATGTGTGGATTCTGTGAGTGTGACTGGCTGTGGAGGGCTGTCCTTGTGACTGTGTGTGTGTATGAGCCTGGGAGGGTGCCTGACCTGGGTGGTAGACTGCCCTAAGTTGCCACTTGGGCACCATGAATCTTGTGCCCAGTATGTCTGGCCTCCCCTGCTATGGAGCACTGTATTTGTTAAATCTTGGGGGGAAACTGGATTAGAAGTGAGAAAATTTGAGAACGCCCTCTGGCACAATATAAAATTCCATAAATGTGTAAGCTGTAATGTTAACAGTGGAAGTGCTGTGCAAGTGTGTGAAGGTGTTTGATTGCAAAGTGAAATGTCTAAGCCAGCCAGGATATACATTAGAAGAAATAGTCCTCTTTTGACTGTTGTACCCATTGGTGCTTAGAAAAAAGAACATAGAGAACGGTGCAAGCCCTAATAAATCTTTCCACACATTATTATTAGTATTAGTATTAGTATTATTTATTAATAATAATATATTAATAACAGTAATAATTTATATCATGATTTTAGTATTCAAAATGTTTTGCAATCCTTGTATAGTTCAACTCTGAAAGTCAGTCATTATTATTCCGATTTTACAGATGGGAACTGAGGCGAAGAGATAGTGACTTGCCCAAGTAAACTCAGTGAGTTAATGGCTAACACAGGAATTAAACCATGGTCTCTTAGGTCAAAGTCCAACACACAATCCACTAGGCTACGCTGACTAGACATAATAATTCATGAATTTTTACAGGATTGTGGTGAAGGATTCTGCAAGGAATTGTGTCTGTGGTCGTGCAGCTACTTAGTATCCTCACCATGTAGTGTTTTTCAACCAGATGTTCATAGTCGCTTGGGAGTCCCTGAGCAAAGTATAGAGGGTCCGTGGAGCAAACAGGGAAAAAAAGTTAGAAAAATGTATGTCATATGCACAGACACATTCTATAAAATGAAGGACCATATTTGCCTTCCTAATTTATATTTATTAATATGTTTTAAAAAAGCCCATCTCCTCCAAGGGCTAGAGGATGTTGTAAGGAAAAGAAAAGATCTGGCCATAGTGGTTGTATGGCAAAGGCTTCCTATCGGAGGAAGAGAGAGCACGGAAAGCTCAGACTGAGTGGAATGAGTTGAAGGGAGAGAGAGATTGCTGCTCCCCTGGCTTGAAGAAGGCTCCCAAGAAAGACCTTCAGGGCATGGATAACATGGCCTGGATAGACTGTCTCTTAAGGTTTATCATTAAACTTAATCATTAAATAATGTTTATTATTAAAGATGTTTTTCATTAAATAATGATAAATCAGTACAAGGTATTTATTATACAGGTAAGAAACCCAGTCTCTACTTCCTGCCTCCCCCACCCCCATTGTAAGCAGGGAGTCCCTGTTTCCACTGGTCCTTGCTTTGGAGATCTTGGCACATAGAATGAAAACTCCTGCACCTGATCAGTGTTGTCAACCTTTTCTGTACCGGGACAACCTTTTTCATATTGGAAACACACTGTGCCTTCCTTTCTCACAGATACCTCCTCTTTTTAACACTGCGTGGTTGTAACCTCCTGATACCTGTCGGCACCTTCTCTGAGACTCACAATTGACGGGTTGAGAAAACTTTTCTTTTCATGATGGAAAGTTGCTGAGAAGTTGGTGGAAAGATTTAATAAACACAGAATCAGAATCTGCAGGGCACATAAGACTCTTTTTATCAAAACTTTTAATTGATATAATATTGTCCAGAATCTCTGCAGATTGTGGCTAGCGTTGTTGCCTCCACTTACATTCATTTCACATTTTTGTAGTTTTCTCCACACACATACGGGTTAGAAACTTTTTTTTTAAAAAAAGGTAAAAAAATGGAGAAAAAAGGGGGTGGATGGTTGTGATTCTTACATAACCTGATTGTGACCCTCAGCTTGGAAAACCAAGTACTGAACCACGTTGCTACTTTAACAAGCAGCTTGAACTCTCTGTACCTTCGTTATCTCTAAAATGAAGACTTCGCTGTATCTACCACACTGCCATTAGCTATGTTATTGAGCACAAGATTCTTGTCTCTATTCTATTGTACAGTTTTGATATCAAGAGTAGATTTTAAGGTGTAAACATCATCTGTTGCCCGCTGTGACATTTTTATCAATTATTTTGCAGACAATATTGCTTATATTCACCACAACTTGGGCTCTGCCATTTCTATTGCAGCATCAAAGTTTGGGGTTATAAAAGCTCAGTATTGTCCTGTTTGTTTGGATTAGTTTCTGTTGGTATTGCCCACTGATATGGAGGATGTGCTCGGGGTGATGTGGCTGATCAGTTGTGAATTAGATCCATGCCTGTTTTGGCTGGTGAAGCCAGCCGAGAGACATTGGGGTTGTTGCTGGCTGGGGTTGCCAACGCCTTTCTTTGGGGGAGGGGAGGGGGCCGGATGCCCTTAAAAATGCGATTGTGTGGCCCTTGCTTAAAAAACTCTTGTTGGATGCTGACTTCCCCATCAGCTATCACTCTGTCTCTAACCTTCCCTTTTTAGAGAAGGTTATTGAATGGTGGTTGTCCAACAGCTACAGGCTCCTCTTGATGCTGTCAGATTCCTGGACATTTTTCAGTTTGGCTTTTGTCCTGGGTGTGGCATGGAAACTGCTTACGGCCTTTGCCAATGACCTGCACCTGGAGATTGACAAGGGGATTGTACCCTGTTGATCTCGTTAGATCTTTCAGCAGCCTTTGACTTAGTTGATCATGAGGTGTTGGTTGTCTCAACTGCGGGACCTGGTGGGGATGTGGTATTCCTCTTGGGTGTTTCTGTTCGTTCCTGTCAGGGAAGTCTCAGTGGGTAGTGATGGGTGACTGCTCATTGTCTTCCCCTCCCCCCCGTAACCTCCCCTGTGGAGCCCCATAGGGTTGCATCTTGTCTCCCCTCTTGTTCAATGTGTATATGAGACTGCTGGGCAAGGTCATTTGGAGGTTTGCTGTGAACGGTCATCAATATGCTGATGATGCTCAGTTTTACCTCTGTTTTTCCTCTGACCCAAGTCCTGCAATCTCGGTGCTTACCTGTTGCCTGGCTGTGGTTGGGAACTGGATGAGGGTGAGCTGACTGAGGCTGAATCCTGACAAGACTGAGGTGATGATGGTGGGCCGGCCCTGTGACTTGGAGAGCATTATGACTCCTGCTATTGATGGGGTCTGGCCACCTCTGATCACTCAGGTTTGCAGCCTTGGAGTGCTTCTGGACTCAGTGTTGTGCCTGGACCATCAGGTTGCAGCTGTGGCCAGGAGTGCTTTTCATCAACTCCCATCTGGTGAGGAGGCTGCGGCCTTTTGTTTCTGATTTGGACCTTGTCACCATCATCCATGCTTTCATCACTTCGAGGCCAAACTGTTGCAATGCACTCTAAGTGAGGCTGCCCTTGATGACTGTTCAGAAGCTGCAGCTGGTGCAGAATGCAGTGGTCTGGTTCCTTTCAGGGACAGGTTACCAGGAGCACATTACACCAGTGCTATAGCTTTCTGGGCACCATTCAAGGTGATGGTTTTGGCCTTTAACGTGCTAAACAGCCTGGGCCCCTTTTAAAGCCCTAAACAGCAGCTGGTGCAGAATGCAGTGATCTGGTTCCTTTTGGTAACACGTTATCAAAACGTTATCAGCACATAACACATCAGTGCTGTAGCTTTCTGGGCACTATTCAAGGTGCTGGTTTTGACTTTCAAAGCCCTAAACGGCGTGGGCTCAACGTATCTGAAAGATCCGTGTCCTACCATGCTGTTGCAGCCCCTGTGACCAGCCAGGAGTGCCCTCCTGTGGGTTCCACCTGTTACTATTTTCCATGGGACAGGGGTGCGCAGGGGAGTGTTCTCAGTAGCTGCCCCAGTGTTGTGGAACTCCCTTTCCCCAAAGGTTTTCTTGAGCTGGAGTCTGAGCATCTTGTTTGGTAAGGCATCTGGCAGGTGGGGATAGAGATTAGGGTTGGGTGGGGGGGTTGTGTGCAATTGTGGGTTGAGATGAGGGGTGTTTTTTTTGGGGAAGAGTTAGGGTAAGGGTTCCTGGGGAGGGGGAAAGGGTTTTTATACATTTTAGGTGGTTTTATTGTGATTGTAAGCTGTCCGGAGCCGTTGTGGGAAGGGCGGCATACACGTATGAATGAATGAATGAATGAACACAAGGTAGCAAAATGTTGACCTTTTCTTGTGCATTTCTTGATGATCAAGTGCTTCATTCATGATCTTAACATTTTTTTAATACTAGATTTTTTGCGGAGGAGGGTTGAAATAGGACAATTAGAAATATGGGAAGCCGTTGTGTGTTAATTAAAAAAGTAGTTTTTTGGTTCTGATTTTAAAAAAAAAAAAGATTAGAAATAATATTAATGAACAAAATCTAGGAATAGCACTGTATTATAGTTTCCCAGAAAGCTGGAGCTAATAATGATGTATGCTTAAACATTTTCAGGATTTATGATGCTTTAAGTCATTATATTTATGCTAACAATCTTTTGTGAACTTGAACACTTTTTTCACATTTTTAGGCAGCTACAAAGAGGGTGAAGAAATTGGAAGAAAACATCGAGGCAGAGAGAGCAGCGCATCTGGAATCCAAATTTAATTCTGAAATAATCCAGGTGAACTAGTGGCAAATGTTTATAGAATTCCCAAATAAATGGTGGGGCAGCAAATAGAACTCAGTCAGATAGCTTATCTTGTTGAAAGTTGAGTATGTGTTTAGATTTTTAGTATCAAGGCTTAAAATCATACTAGTTGCTGCAAGATGGTAGGAAGAGTTTTGTTGTTTTTTTAAAGAAAAAAATGTGTAAAGATTAGTACAATTTACAGTTAAAATGAAAATAATTAAAACGAGAATACAAAAAGCTATAAAAGACATCAATGTGAAATTAGTATTAAAATGGAAAAATATTGTAAATTCTTAAGATTAGAGGGTTGAATCTTAGGTTTCCTATTTTCTGATACCACCATGCAATCAGTTGTCTTGTTTCAAAGACCAAACAAAATAATTTAAGGAATGCCGCCAGCTTAAAATCATAAATATTAGATGCATGCCTGCCTTGATTATTAAAACAAGAAAATTGTTTTTTTAAGGTTGTTTGTACACTGAACACAGACTACCCAATGTCATTTTGTAGATAGCTTTATTTTCTGGTCTTTATGTCTTCTGGTTACATCCAGCACATACTTGTTTTTGCTTTCGAAAGTGCATGATTATTTTGTTCCTTATACAAAATAAGAATTAATCAAGAAGAAGAAAAAAATTGATTGTAGTCATTTAGATCTATTTTGAGATTTGAAGATGGGTGAGGTACTCATTGTTGGCATCCATGGAATTTTTCATACTACTGTGCATTATTTAAAAAAATAAAATAAATCCAAACTCCAGCAAAGTGTTCTAATTTAAGGTGCTTTTAGTTATTCACAGACCTCTTTATCTCTGTTCTTTGTGTGTATGCCTGTCACTTAGTGTGTGTTCAGCTCTCTCTCTCTTTCATATATATTCATACAGTTATTGTCCGATAGAATAATTCTCCTGAAGTATAACAGCAAAATGTAACTGTATTGAAGATTAGTGATTAACTTCCTTAAATTGCTTTCTTATCATCTTTTAGCTAAGGATTCGAGACCTTGAAGGAGCTTTGCAGGTGGAAAAAGCCAGCCAAGCAGAAGCTCTTTCTGATTTGGAAATGATCAAGAAAAACTTTAAAGAGGTAGAAAATGCATATGAGAGAGAAAAATGCAATGCACAAGAGAGCTTAGAAAAACTCAATGTGTAAGTTATTTATCTTCTTAATTTATTGTGGGGGTAGAAGAGTGAATGATCACCCACCCTTCGTGGGTGAGGACAGAGGGCTGAGCTGATATGTACATACATGAAGAAAAGATAGACAAATGTAGCAGATTGTATAGCTTTGGTATATTTGTCAAAACGTGTATCCTTTTTTGCCAGGGTCACAAATGACACTTTTGTTCTTAAAATAATTTGTTATTATTTATTATTAGCAAGCATTTATATAGCTCCTGCAATGGTACCTGGCGCTTTACAAAGTAGTGGAATAGACACGGCCCCTGCCCTAGAGCTTACAATCGGAGAGAGTGGGGAGGGGAGAGATGAAGGAAGGGGAACAGAGGGAGAGACAAGGGGTGTAACATTCACGAAGATGCAAGGTCTCAGGTACACATGCTTGACTTGGTTACATCGAGAATGATGGCTGGCTGATCCATGTGCTTTTTGTTGTTTAAAATTAATTAGAATGCAGTTGCCGTTAAGTGTGAGAGAGGCAAGAGATAAAAGCCATGGTCCCGAAACCTTTTAATCTAAAATACTCCCATTGAAGTCACTTGGGACTGCTCCAAAAAAGTGGTTTGAGGATTGTGATTATAGTAGTTGAGATGGTATCTTTTTTTTTTTTTTTGGTGGTTGCACCAACTGTTGTAAGCTTTGAGTTTCAAAGAGCTCTTCTTTAGGGAGGACTGAAAAGGTTAGATCTTAGTATGACTTAAAATATGAAAAGGTTTGGTTTGAATAGCATCTGGATGGGCTTAAGAGCAGCTCACTTTTGGTAGAGAGAAACTCATGAATTTTAAACTTCAATACAACCATGACTTATTGTTTGTAGCGCGAGACATGTCTCTTAGCCTTTGAGCTAACAAGCTTCTGCTCTGAGAGGAGGGGTGGGGGAAGGCTGCTGAAACTATGGAAAGTAGAGAGGGGTAGGACATATGCAGGGACATGTGTTCACTGCAGTTTTCCCATTGCCACTAATGGGGAAAACGCAGTGAACATGGATCCCTGGACATAGGTATCCATGTGAAGTGTCATGAGGAGCTGTAGGATCACTGTTGCCAGTCCCCTGTGCTCTGAAACACTACTTCTTCTTCTCCCTAGATAGCACTGGTACAGTTCTTTTCTCTGTAGCATTTTGTTGTATCTATGGATTTTTCTGCGTTAGGGAAAAAAGGGCATTGGTGTTGGGATTTTTTAAATATCAAGATAGCTAACTTCAGTTACTCTGTTACAAAGAGTTAATGTCTGTGAAAACATACGCCTCCTCCTATGGGTTAGTTTCTAAAGTGCTGTCCTTCTTCTTCTATATTGCAATAACTACAGACACTATATTCTGGTAGTCAAAGGAGTCGGACTCTCATCTAAATTAGGATTCAGCATTTTAAAACTAGTCTGGACAAAACCTAGGAAAATACACTATGGGTGTTTTCACAACATGATGGCGTACTGTGCCGTCAAGCTTTGATCCTGCCTGGAGAGAGGGCCCTCATCCAAGGCAGGTTCTGGCCCGACCGCCAAACAGATGTGTTGGGGCCCAGGCCAGAGAGAGGGCAGGGTGACATGCAGACGTGGGTCCACATGGCCCTGCCCCCCATGCTGCTGAGTGTGGCCCACCCTCCTCCCTAACGGGTGGGCGCAGTGGTCTATGAAGCTACCACACCCACCCGGAACAGCCCCAGACTGGGGTCAGGTAGAGCGGGCCATCAAACAGTACAGCCTGTTCTACTCCAGTCTAGAGATGCCTTCCCCAGGCCATGGCAGCGCTTAGACTGGGCTGTGCCTCAGCAATAGGCCTGAGTTACAGCCTCGGCTAAAAACTGCCACGGGCTGGAGAAACACAGGGTCCAGCCTGGGGAAACATCTGGCAGGCCATTTCAAACATGACAGTACCACATGTGGCCATGCAGATCAATGGTGGTCAACTGGGGTACCGTCACATCTGAAAATACCCTATGGGGAACAATTCTTCACTGGCAAGGAGATTCTGGATGACTCAACAGATCTCCCCTATCCTTTGATTCTAAATAGAACTATTCAGAGTGTAATTTAAATGTTGTTTTATGATTTCATTGCTTATGTGATCTTTCATAAAAGATTTAAGAAAATAGGCTCTGAAAGGTAAAGGGAAGGCCAAATCCTTTTTTTGAAAAATGCATTCATTACTGCATTTGTTTCCTGCATTATTCCAGGTAGTACCTTTTATACTGTAGGGATTTTTGGTCTTGATGTTTAATAAAAACATTGCAATAAGTGTACAAAAACTTCTAAGACTTCAAATGTTTTGGAGAGGGCAGGTGAGGGACCACAGTTGATATCACTATACGTCTGTGCACAATTACACCTGTCCCACTGATCAAAATTTAGCCACTGTTTTATTATTATCTTTTAACGAAAAACAGTGGTGACTTTTATCTTATTGTGGGTGTGTTAATCTCATGATTTGTGTTGTAATGGACCACTTTATCGGTAAGGGTTAGGAAGACTTCCTCTGTGTGGTACAACCATTAGGGTTTCCTTTTTGTTAAAATATTTGTAGTTGGGTCAGGAGGTCTCTGCATTGACAGCTGAGCGAGAGAAATCTGACACTGGGATGACCTCTGGCAGATCCTTCCTCAAAAGGAATTGCAGTGGAGGCCAACCTTCTGGACTGGAAGGCTTACATGGAATTTTTTTATTTATTTATTTATTTATTTATTTATTTTTACATTTTTATCCGCCAGACTCAGGAATGCTCACAGCATTGAAATTTTAAAAATAATTTATGATTATAATTTATATAATTATACAAATATGATTTATGAGTGTCTCTGTTCTGGCTTTGAAAAGAAATGGATGAGAGTACCAATTTTCTCAAATTTGTGGGCATAGCTGTGCAGAACTTATTTTTTTTAAAATCTCTTGCACTATCTTTATGGATATCATCTCTTCTCTTTTTCATCTTTTCCATGATTCAGAGGAAGTATAAGTAATGACTTCAGAGCCAGATGTATGTGTTTTATGGTCAGATAGCAGGTGACATTTTTTCCTCACAATGGATATTCTGTCTTCTGTTCTAAGTAAAGTAGGCTGAGCAGATCACCCTAGCTCTTATATTTGAAAGAATTGGTGTACACAAACCAACTTTTTCAGAGCAGTTCTCTTTCTAGAGAAATGGAAGTTAAAACTGGCAGCTACTACTTGTTCCTTGCTCCAAGCATGGAGTCTTTTATCCCAGAAGAGTGGCAATCTTCTTACTTCTATGGTTGGGACTCAGGATGTATGCTTTCTTTCTGTTGCCTCTTCTCTAGGGTAGTCCTAAAAAGACTTTTCCCAAAGATGATTCTCATTCTCTCATATTTCCAACCTGTTTTAGGACACGTTCTGACAAGCAGTGAGAAACCAAAGTAACTAATTCAGTTAAATTAAACCTATGTAAACGTTCCACTTAGGTAACATTCTCTCTGCAGCTCCAAACTGATGTTTACTGATGTATCTCCCCTTACTCGTTGTGCCACAACAGAGAAGATGATGACACATCTCCCTTAATGGCTTGGTCGCATAACAATTATTTTGATGTAAAAAGAGAAGACTATGTACTCCTAATTTTTCTGGAGTACATACTTCACCTTTTACGCTTGAACAGTGTTGGTTTAATGCACATGATGTGTGAACAATTCATAAGTAAAAGTGGTTTAATGTGCAACTATGTCAAAAGTATCTCTCTTTGTCAGAACATGCCCATAAATAATACTGATTTCAAACAAAAAACTTTATTTATGTGACAGAGGTCCCTACATTTTAAAAATAAATACAAGAATACAAATAAGAAGTCCACCTTGATGTGATCAGCTAGGAAAAAATAAATCCAGTGCCCCATGTAAAGTTTGAAGTTAAATTCCTCAGAAGTTCACACAGCAGATTTGGATGCCAAAATAATGAAGAGGAAGATTTTTGGAGGGGAAAAAGTCCATGCATATGAAACATGAACAGTCTTAAATAATCTCTGCTAGTATCAGTGTTAGTTTACTAACAATGTGATTAGTTTTGTTACTGGGAATTATACTCATTTTGTGCACAACTCTCTTTCTGAAGAATTAAGCATAACTAGAGAAATAATGGCATAGTTCACTAGAAAATTAAGATAGTACGTGACCTCTGCAGAACCAGTCCTGTTTTGGTATAAAAATGTATGTGGGTATCTAAAATATTTTTAAGGTACACGGGTCACAAAATATTACCATTGCTGATGACTATGGGTAATTTCAGATGTGACGGGCCATTTGGCCCGCCACGCTGAACCACGGTCCGGGATCCGTTTTGGATCCTGGATAGGAATCAGTCCGGCCGCCCTTTAGGCATGCTGGACTGATTCCTACAGGGGATCGGGGAGGGGGCGGGGCTGCACAATGTGCAGCTGCACAGCCTCACCTCCCGCGCTCCCCCAGCCGCCCACCCTCTGGGAGATGGCCGCCCGCTCCCCCGGCCGCTGTGCCTGATCCCGCATCGCGGTCTGGGCCACGATCCGGGATAGGCCAAAGTAACAGACGTTACGTTTGGCCGATCCCGGATCGTGGTCCAGCTAACCACGATTCTGGACCTCCAGGCGGCCGGAGGTCCAGAATCGTGGTCAATGTGATTCCCGCCGGAGGTTCACTATGGTGAACATCTGGCGGAACTCACATCAGACGTTACGGGACAAACAACCACCACAGGGGATTCACTGTGGTTGACTGTGGTCTCGTAGCGTCTGAAATTACCCAATGTCTGATCTTTTGACTGAATCTGTTCTTGCTGTTGCCAGTTCTATGCAAAGTAGGTTAACTTCATCCTGATCATTAGCAGTGGTTGTTTCACTGAAATGAATAAAGGCATGCTAATTTACACCAGAGTTAAATTTGTCCTCGTGTGCTCTTACTAATCTTTCATATTATTGGTAAATGTTGTACTATATAGATGAATATTCCTGGTCAGTTTTCACAATGTGGAGATAAAAACACCAATGTAGCACACCAATCTATTTCAAAAATACATTCAAAAGTTAATTTTGAGTGCTTGTGGCAGAGGTTCGCCACAGGAGTTATGTGGATTTCTGATCTTATATTTCAAGAACTCCTGCTTTTGTTGGATTTGGGTCCGTTACAACACTTGTGCTACTTTTGGGCAATTTTTTGAAGAAGATTTAACACAAGGCTTTGTCACAGCTTTTATTAATTTTAAACTTTTGTAACTTCTTAGAGGAATGCGGAAATTCAGCCTTTTAATGCATTTTATTGTAATCCATAATTGTGTTTCTGTTTTTTTTATGTATAAGGCTATTCCCAAGTGATATAACATCAAGATGCTTCTCTGGACTCTTTGGCTTCCTGGGTTCTTCACCCAGTATCTCTCTCAGGTAGTTCTAAAATATCTTTCCATCTGTTCTTGTTACTTTCACACATTCCATGCCATACCCTTGTCTGATGGCACTTATATCTGGCCCTTATGTCACCTTCCCAAATATACATGTTGTGAGTGGAGTGAATACCCCATGCAGTGACCAATAGTTCATGCCTCAGATTTTGCTCACACAGAGTTCTTATTGGCCATGACCCAGTCTCATGCATTTCCTTGCCTACAATTCCTGTTATCATCTTTTTCCACTTCAATACCACTTTCTTTTTCATATTGGCTTTCATGATCGTGTACTTTACTGACTACACAAGAATATTTGATATTGTTCAACAAGACCACTGATGCAGGATGTTAGCAGGCCATAGCATCTCATTACAAATCTCTGCCATCAACAACAAACCACAGTGTAAATATCAGTAGGTGACAGCAAATTTCCTTCCACTGGCGAAAGTGTGAGGCAAGGGTTTATTCTGTACCCATATCTTTTCAACATTTGTTTTGTAATAAAGCCCTGAAAGACTGAAGGAGCTGGAATTCCTGATGGTGGACACATCTTAACCAACTTCAGATAAGATGATTGCGTGACTATCCTTGCTGCAACCAATGCAACAGAAGTTGGGAGTTGTTAAAAACATATGCATATGTTTTTACATATACACACATATACATATACACCAACCAGGCTGTTTCAAAGGAATCTGAAAACTAGTAGCTTCCCTGAAAGTTTGGAGAAACCATGACGTCTGGAAATGTGCTGAGACTTAATTGGTGAAAAACTTAATTTTTTCCATAACAAATTGTGGAAATGAATCATGGGAAATTAATATTGCTGGTAAGAAGAAAACCGAAGTCTTTGTTATGTAAAGTGGAAAAAATCTGCATCTTCTGAATGGAAATGGAATGGCTATGTTAGAAATACTATTGGAGAGACACAAACTTTGCTGTTTGAGATCAACAGGTGACTGAAACTTGCATATTAATACACCAACATGGAGATGGAAATATACTCAAGAAGTTATTGTAGAAGGAATAGTAGCTGGTGAGGAGAGAGAGAGAGAGCTGGCATGCTGCAGATCACTGGGAGAATGTTGCTGAGTACTCAAGGCAACTAAATATATATAATTTTTTTTAAATTAACCGCTTCTGGGAGTTTTGGGGAATTATTTTAAGAAAATTCCTCCTCTCCTCATTTAGTAGCATTACTATGAAGGCCAGCTCTGACCCCACAGCTGTGTTCAGCTTAGGAAGAGAGAAAGTATTGTCACTTGGCCCATTCCAGAAATCTGATTAGACAGAGAATTGGGAGTTCTCACTCTGTTTCCTGTTTCCAGCTATCATTGGAAAAGAGGATTGCCATTTGGAGGAAAAGGCTGCAGGATCGAGAACACATATGTGTGTGGCTGGAAGAGACCATCCCAGACCCAGTCTAGCCATGACCCAGCAAAATCTTGGCTTTGGACTGATACTAACCATGGATCAATAATTGGAAACCACTATTATACACCATGTTAATATAGCATTTGGCCTCAATGTATTCCTTTTATCGCTTCTGTTTTATATTATTCTTTTAATACAAATTCTTCAACAGATTAATTTCTAAGTAAGTAAAGTTTATTGGTTCGGCTATCCGTTATTCACCATACAGTATAACACAGCACATGAAACAATATACCAACAACCAGAATTAGTAATTTGCATCCAAAAACATAATTATACTGGATATTCCAAAAGGCCGAGTATTCCACTTACAGGCCTAGGAAATAACTCTTTTAAGATGTTTCACTCCTTAGAATTAACAGTGGTGTCTCTCCTACGCCCCTCAGCTTATAGGCAATAAATTGCCAACTGTGTTCTAATACAAAGGCCCCCTCTGCAACAGAAGCCAGATCAACCTCTCCTGTTGTGTAAAAGCTTGTAACGACCTAATTTTTGCTGGGAAAGAACTATTTCTAAGCTCTTCAGGCCACGGACAGTCCATAACATAATGGATTATTTCCCCTATAACCCCATATCCACATGGGCAAAGTCTATCTTCTCTGGGGATACCTTCCCTCCTCCCCTCTACCATTGCAGATGGCATTTGTTCTAACCACAATCTGGCAAAGGCTTTCGTCAGATTACTGTTCATTTCAACCTTGAGAAATTTTTCAACTCCTATTTCCCCCTTCCACAGAAGGTAATTTGAGGCTATCCGAGACCCTTGTACAAGGGCAACATCATTTTGCCAAGCTATATCCAGTAAACGATGTCTTACTAGATCTTGGTCTATGACTGATACTAATCTTATATTTTCCTGGAACAAATATCCCATCCCTTTTGTGGAAATTAATGATTTTATACATATTATTATTATTATTATTTATTATAAACATTTATATAGCACCAGCCATGTGCCTGGCACTGTACAGAACATAGAAATAGATGCGGTCCCTGCCTGGGCTTACAATCTAAAAAACAAGGAGGGGGAGACAGGGAGAGGGGACAGTGGGAGAGACAGGGGAGAAGACAAACAAGCATTGAGGCGGATGCATAGTCTCAGGTGCGTGTGCTTGGCTTGGTTACAATCAGGTTGGTTGCAGCAGTCTGCAGAGGAGGGCAGACAGTAAGTATATGGGGAACGACTAGTAGGCATTGGGAAAGGCGGCAAGGAAAAAGTGGGTCTTGAGGAGGGATTTGAAGGAGCGGAGGGAGAGGGCAAGGCAGATGTGGGCAGGGAGGGCATTCCAGGCATGGGGGGCAGGGAGGGAGAAGGGTCGAAGGCGGTTAGGTGAGCAGGAGAAACGAGGGAGAGTGAGGGAGGGGACAGAGGAAGAGCGGAGAGCGCGTGCAGAAGTGCGTAGGGAGATTAGGTCCGAGAGGTAAGGGGGAGCTTGGTTGTGGAGTGTTTTGAACGTGAATACCAGGAGTTTTAACAGGATATGTTCAGGAAGGGGGAGCCAGCGAAGAGAGAAGAGGAGAGGCTGCACATGGTCGAAGCGACGGGCAGAGTGAATGACCTTGGCAGCAGAGTTTGGGATTGCGATACGGGGGGACAGGTGAGAGCGAGGGAGGCCAGCAAGGAGGAGGTTGCAGTAATCGAGGTGAGAGATAACCATGGCATAAACAAGGGTTTTGGCCAAGGAGGTAGAGAGAAAGGGGCGGATCCGAGCAATGTTATGGAGGACGAATCGGCAAGATTTGGCAACAGTCTCCTTGGTCTTAACCAAGGAGACTGATAATTGTAAGATCACAAGTTGTCCTCAATGTAGCACATTTTGATAAGACGTGAGGGGGGAGCTGCCAAGACTTTCACCCAATATCTAATCACTCTGATACTAACAGTTGTTTCCAGGTTTAGGAGGTCAGTTTCAAGTCTTAAAAATGCCGATGGGGTTGCAGGGGGTAAGCAAGTAGAGCGCGAACAAATTTATTTTGGGGGACGTTGATCTGGTCGCTTACAGCAAATCCCCATATCTCAGAGCCATAAAGCAGTTGGGCAATCATTTTTGCATGGAAAACATAAAGAACTTCAGTCATGGCTTTCTTAAGATATTTATTATTGAATGGCAATAATAAACCCCAGCTGTTGTCTAAAACGCCGTAGTCTTTGCAGCCAAAAGATGGTCTTTCCAAGAAGGAGAGAGGCTCAAAAGTATTATTATTATCATTATTATTATTATAAGCACTTGTATAGCGCCAGCTGTGTACCTAGCACTTTACAGAACAATGAGATGGACGTGGTCCCTGCCTACGGCTTACAATCTAAAAGACTCGGAGGGGGGAGACAAGGAGGGGGGACATAGGGAGAGACAAGGGACAAAACATTCAAGTGGATGCGAAGTCTCAGGTGCATGTACTTGACTTGGTTGCAGTCAGGGGGAGGGCAGATTGTAAATGTTGAGAGGAAAGTTCTAGCAAGCGTCGGGAAAGGCGGCGAGGAAGAGGTGGGTTTTGAGGAGGGATTTAAAGGAGTGGAGGGAGGGGGCAAGGCGCATGTGGGCATGGAGGGAGTTCCAAGCATAGGGGGCAGCAAGGGAGAACGGGCGAAGGCGGTTAGGGGAGACGAGGGAGAGCGAGGGAGGGGATAGAGGAGGAGCAGAGAGTGCATGCAGGAGTGTGTAAGGCGATAAGGGCTGAGAGGTAAGGGGGAGCCAGGCTGTGAAGGGCTTTGTAAGTAAATACTAGGAGTTTGTGAAGGATGTGTTGGGGGAGGGGGAGCCAGTGAAGTGAGGAGAGGAGAAGCTGCACGTGGTCGAAGCGACGGGCCGAGTGGATGACCCTAGCAGCGGAGTTTTGAATGGAGATAAGCGGGGAGAGATGAGAGCGGGGGAAGCCAGCAAGGAGGAGGCTGCAGTAGTCAAGGCGGGAGATGACCATGGCATGAACAAGGGTTTCGGCTGAGGAGACCGAGAGAAAGGGACGAATCCAAGCGATGTAGAGGGCAAAACGACAGGACTTGGCAAGAGAGTCAATGTAAGGTTTAAAGGAAAGGTGAGTATCGAAGACAAATCCCAAGCTACGGGCTTGGGGAACAGGACGGATGCTGACACCATCAATAAGGATGGATAGAGAAGAGGGGGAGGAAGGGAAGGGAGGAAAGATAAGGAGTTCAGTCTTAGCCATGTTGAGTTTGAGTTGGCGTTGGGACATTCAGGCGGAGATATCAGAGAGAGACAGTTGATGAGGCAAGCTTGGACAGAAGGGGAAAGAGAGGGGGTGGAGAGAGAGAGTTGAGTGTCATCAGTGTAAAGGTGATATTGGAAGCCATGGGAGGCAATGAGTTTGCCCAGGGACAGGGTATAGATAGAGAAGAGGAGAGGGCCCAGGACAGAGCCTTGAGGAACCCCTACCAAGAGAGGGAGGGAGGAGGAGGTGGAATTGGGAAGAGACACATTGAAGGAGCGGTCAGAGAGGTAAGAGGAGAACCAGTCAAGGACAGAGCCGCAGAAGCCCAGGGAGGGAAGAGAGTTCAGTAGGAGTGGATGGTCGACGGTGTCAAAGGCAGCGGAGAGGTCAAGGAGGACAAGAATGGAGTAGAGGTGCTTCGATTTAGCGACAAGCAGATCATTGGTAATCTTGGCAAGGGCAGTTTCAGTGGAGTGAAGGGGGCAGAAGCCAGATTAGAGAGGGTCCAGGGAGAAGTTTTTAGAGAGGAGTTCCAGACAGTGGGAGTAGACAACACCTTCCAGAAGCTTAGAGGCGAAGGGTAGGAGGGAGACCAGCCGGTAACTAGACGGGTTGAGGATGGGAGAGACAGTGGCATGCTTGAAGGCGGAGGGGAAGGAGCCAGAGGAGAGGGAGAGATTAATGACATGTAGAGGGGGGCGGGCAACAGTGGGAGCAATGGAGGTGAGGAGGTGGGAGGGGATTGGGTTGAGAGGGCAGGTGGAGGGATTGGAAGAAGAGAG
>QEPC01008421.1:476508-489070 GCA_003113815.1 Sphenodon punctatus | reverse complement strand
CTCCTCTAACCATCTTCCACTTACCCTACTATCATCTTCTACTTCGGTGCTTTTTGGCCCCTGCTCTGGTTGAAGAAGAAGACTTTCCTCAAATTTGGTAAATTCTTCCCCTACATCACAGTTCCTAACCTGTCCGTCTTCCCCTACTAAAGGGCCATTTGACCCCTGCTCTGGTTGTGGAGAATAGATTTCCTCAGGATTAACAGGTACTACCCCAAAGTCAGAATCCACAGGAGTAATAAATTCTACCCTTAAATCACACTCCCTAACCTTTACATCTTCCCCTACTAATGGGCCATTTCCTCCTTGCTCTAGTTATGGAGGACAGATTTCCTCAAAATTATCAGGTTCTAACCCTGAGTCAGAATCCAATAGATCAATTAAATCAGCTATATGAGAATCTTGCTTAAGTGTCCTAGCTTGCTTAAATGACATGGCTTGTGGAACTTTACAAACCAGTGAGTGTGGAGGAGTCATATCTCTAAAACATCTTCTAATTTGTACGCCTTCCCTTGCAAAATAATGCCTCCTACTAGAAAGTCTTCCTGCTGAATGTTTTCATTTAAAAGTTACAACCGCTCTTGCCCTTTTATAATTATAAAAGAAATACTCTATCTGTGCTACATCTTCTAGTGTTACCACAGCTGACACTACTCTACTCTACACTACTCTACTCACTCACTACTCTACTCTACTCACAGCTGACACTACTTTTGACAAGCAATTGAAACAACAAAAACCCTGCATATAGAAAGGTGTTGTACACCAATTTTTTTGCAGTAGAATAATATAAAAAAGCTGAATGAAATGATTTTTACGCTCACCTTGAGTCAACATACCCAAGGGTTTGGGATAATTAGGAAAGGCTAGTTGATGTTGGATTAACTGTAACTTCCAACAATCTTGCTGTAACAACACATCCTGTGAAATAAGTGCTGTCTGAAATGTACTAAGATGAATATTTGGTTCCATAATGGGCCAGGGTTCTTGTAACAGGACTACACCATTAGACTTATCCACAGGGGAAGGAGGGTTATTTTTACCATCCCTATCGGTATAATTCAGAGGATAATCCTCAGAGCTCCCTGGGGAATGACATTTGATAACCTCCATAGTATTGTTCTTGGGATCTGTCTCATTAGAACATAAAGTAATACCTTTGCTATTCTGTTGATTTTCCTTCTGTTTAGGTGATTTGATACAGCTTACTTTACTGCTCTGTTTCTCTAATAAATGAAAGAGCCTTTTAAAGTTCATCATCTTATAACTAAGGAGTTTATATGAACTGAGTTTAATGTTTTTTATTTTCTTACTCCTCTTACTTTCAGCTTTTTTTGGTCTTTTAGCTTTATGAATAGTAGGTATAGGATCCTTTTGAGAAATTTGGGATCCTGTGGTAAACAGTAATCCAGGGGGCTTAGCCATGCTCAAACAAGGCTGCAGGAACAAGTTTGACAAGGTGGCGTTACACTCCAGCATCAAGCTTTTTATCATTGTCAGTTCCTTGAATAATAAAGCCAAGGAATCTCCCTTTGGTAGGCTCCCCCAGTTTTACTGATTCAGAGTTATAGGACAATGAACGAGCTGCAAGGAAATCTTCACCCCACACCACTTCTTCACATGCAGAGTACAGGGGACTCCTCTGCTTCTGGGTAGCATTTGTCAGTTGAGAAGAGACAAAACTAGTTTGCTCTGCTCTGCACCCAAGATGGGGATCTTGTCAGCCACTTCACTCTCATGACAATGAGATGAACTAACAACAAATTTAGAACCCTTCCTTTTACCCACCCCGTGTTGGAAATAAGAAGAGATCTTGGCTTGAGATGGTGGTCTGTCTGCCTCATCATTCCTAATCATTGCTCTTGAGGGAGTTAAACCAAGTTGTTTACACACACTTCTGATAAGTACCATATTGGCCCAGAACTGATAGCCCTACTAGGTTAGTTCTTATACAAATTAATTACACACCCAAATAAAACTGTATTCACACTTTGAGAATTAATAACCCCACAAAAACAAATTTTGTAAACAAAAACAATAAACAAACAAAAAAAACCTCCTGAGCCCTGAAAACACAAACACAATATAAAGGGCTCTGGTATCATTTAGAATTCTGCACATATGATAATTTTCTAGATCCATATATAGTATCTATGAGCCTAGGTATACATTTGTTGCACCTTAATTATTTACCAGCAGTTAGTTTCTTAGGTGCACTTCTGGTGATGGCGGGCATAGTGAAGTTAGTGTAAGAGAAAAATCTACTAGTTAGTGGACATTAGAAACTCTAATGCCCACCAGCTAAAAATTAACTAAACCTTCCACAGTTCCCCCAAGGAAGGCAAGAATTATCCAGGGAGGAGTTGACAGACCCAGCTGTACATATATCCACTCAACTCAATTATTATAGAACAATAAACCATAACAAGCTCAGTTATCAATAACTAGTAGAAGTCATGATTATCCAATTCTTCCCAGAGCTTGCCCACGGCAGGAGCTTATTCCCTAATTGCATAATTAAGTCTTTACAAGAAAACTCCAGTTGCCTAAATCTTCAGAACACTTGACCATAATGAAGGCTTGGTCTCAAGATGGATAATTAAAGTCAAAGAGAGTCCAACCAGCCTGAATCTTCCCAGAGCTCACCCACAATGAAGGTTTGGCTCCTGTCTGAACCCACTGTTATCCTTACATTTACTTGCTGGAGTTAAAGGAAAGGAAGGATCAAATCTCCAGCAGGGTCCTCACATCTGCGGAGCTGGAATCCAGCCTGGTGTTAAGGCTTTAAGGTGAGCTGTCTCCACCGCCTCAGTCTGCTAACGGCCCGCCAACAGCTCTTTGCCCTTTGGCAGCGCCATTTGGCCGCCGCCCTCTGGGCAACAGCTCCCTTTTATAGTGGGGAGGTAATTACCTGAAGGGAGGGGAAAACCACTGTAAGGCTCCAATCAGCTCCCTGGACTCCTTCCTGCTTGCAGCAGGCCAAACCCCCCCAACCCGATTAATTTCCAAGTTATTTAGGACCATAAAACAAAGCTGTTTTCTTCCCCAAACTTAGGCATATGTCGTTTTTCTCCTTACATCCAGTATAGACTTGGTGGTTTTGTTTGGGTTTAAATGTCAAGTCAGGACTGCTTATGCCTTACTGTATTTATTGCTTGGATCTCTTATCAACCTCTACTTTGGTATTTCAGGTGCAGAGTCTTACATTGCATAGAACCTTATTACATGTTCTCATACTAAGGTGATCTTTAATTGTGAACATTGCTATTGTGAACATCGCTATTTGTTCTACTGGACGCATAAGAACATATAATATCCAGATACACCATTTGTTAATTCCCAATCGGATGTAATACTTTAAAGATACTGCCACTAACCTCAAAGACAGCACTTCTAAGGAGTCGAAGTAGAACAGTTGGACTCTGTGTAGAGCTGTGTAGAACAAAGACAGCACTTCTGAGGAGTCGAAGTAGAACAGTTAGACTGTGCAGGAAGTTGTGATGCTTCAGATTTCATATGATCCTAGTATGCTTCCCTTTCTCATCCCAACTGATAAAGTTAAATTGGTGCAAATACTGTAGGTATAAACCCCTGAGGACTATTTACTATTAGTTTCCAAATAGCTGTGTGATTAATCTATACAACACTTTTAAAAAATATATATAAAATATAAGTAAATGTGGGACTGTATAGATGAATCTCTCACTAAACTAGATGTGTTCCACATTTCAGTGAAAGCTGGACAATGTCCTTCTTGGCTAGTGCCCATCTACTAGAACATGTTAGGCTACTTTTTAATGTAGGGTTCCGTTCATTCTTAGTGGAAATTCAGCAAAATTAAAGGAAGAATTGCACTTGCTGAACTTAGCTGTCTGAAGGCACTTCAAGTAAGGTCTGAAGGTTTTGTAGAACATTGATTGTTCTGTAGATGGAAATCTCTTCTTATTGAAGTGCTACTGTTTATTATCTCAAATGTTTCCGGAATGAGTGTCAATGCATTTGCCCTCTCCAAAGACAGGTTGCATTCCATCATGTCTCAGTTTCACTTTAAAACAAGGCAGAATATCCCAAGTTGTACTCGGATATTTCTTCCATGAGCTACTTATCTTTTATGGTGTACAGCTTAGCATCAAAGTTCCTTGTTCCAAAAACAGTCCACACAAGCCCTTTGTGAACTGGAGGATCCGCAAACTCTTATCTCTGTCTTCTCCAGGCCTTACTACAGGCCAGCCCTCCCAGAGCCTTTCCTAAGTGGGAGAGTGTTTTCGTGTAAAAGTTTTTTCCTTCCTTTGTCCTTATTCTCTAGGCACTGGTCATTCCAAAGCACTCCCATGTTATCTCCACCCATAGGGTGAGCAGTTCAAAACCTTTCTTTTGCCTTAGTCATGTGTTATTCATGTATCCACCCAGACTATTTCCTGGGTTGTGACTAATGGCGCATCAGCCACTTGCAGTCCTTTCAGGATCCCAACTGATCTTTCCCAAGTTGGTGTTATCCCTTTTCAGATTGGGTATTGGTTCATCCTGTCACAATAAACTAACTTGTTTTACAGTTGGGAAAATTCTACATTTGTCTTAATACATCCATTTCACTTCATACCAAATTTTGTTTCATTTATG
Organism: Sphenodon punctatus; assembly: GCA_003113815.1. Classification (NCBI taxonomy): domain Eukaryota; kingdom Metazoa; phylum Chordata; class Lepidosauria; order Sphenodontia; family Sphenodontidae; genus Sphenodon; species Sphenodon punctatus. Next base: position 484,450 of record QEPC01008421.1, on the reverse strand, counting down.
AGTTTGGTTACTTTTACCGTTTCTGGCACATCAATTAAAATTTATTGTTGGGGGATTAATCATGGATTTTGGTCCTATGGGTTTTGGTCCAAAAATCATCATGCAGAAGATGATGGAGGTCATGGCCACCATGACAACAGAGTTCATACCTGTCTTGGGTGGTATCTGGCCCAAATCACGAGCGGGGGCATACTCTGGATTTGGTTTTTTGCACTGGTCTTGAGGCGGAGGGTCTGTTAGTGGGGGAGGTGTCATCTGGGCCCTTGTCATGGACAGACCATAATCTCCTGCGGGCCAGTCTCCTGGCGCATGTCTGTCCCTGGCAGGGTGTAGAACCAGTTCATTTGGTTCGCCCCTGGAGACTTAAGGAACTGGAGCAGGTCTGAAATGCTCTGGGGAATATACCTTCCGACCAAGACAGTCGATCGCTTGATGACCTTGTTGCTTTCTGGAACATCTTGTTAGCAAAAGCCATCGACCGGATGGCTCCCAGGCATCAGCTTCCTGAACATAGGTGTCACAGGACTCTGTGGTTCACGGAAGACCTGCGTCAGCTGAAGCAGGTGGGGAGACGGTTAGAGTTACGGTGGCACCGTACGCGTACTGAAGCTGGCTGATTGCAACATAGAGCTGCCTTAAAGGCCTATGCCGTAACTATGCGGGTAGCAGCTACCATTGTATGATCCGCAAAGTCTTGCCCAGCTGAGCTTTTCCGGGTGGTGAAGGGGCTGGTCAGTCTGGCTTCTCTCCACCTAGAACTGGAATCTTCCAGTGCCCGCTGTGACATGTTTGTTGACTATTTTGCGGATAAAATTGCTCGTAGCCACCACAATTTCAACAATGCGCTTTATGTGGTAGGTGTACCCGAGGTACTGGATGCCCCATCTGGTCCGGTTTTGTGGGATCAGTTAAAGCTGGTATCACCCACTGGTGCAGTGGAGGTGCTCGAGGCTGTGAGGGCCACAACTTGTGAACTGGATCCCTGCCTGTCCTAGCTGGTGAAAGCCAGCCAGGAGATGTTAGGGCTGTTGCTGACAAGGATTATCAGTGCCTCCCTTGTGGAGGTTACAGGGTGCCTGAAGAATGCTGTGGTGCGGTTTTGCTCAAGAAGCCATCTCTTGACATTGACTCCCTTGCCAGTTATTGGCCAGTTTCTAACCTTCCCTTTCTAGGGAAGGTTATTGAATGGGCGGTGGCCCAACAGCTCCAGGGGCATCTGGACTGTATCAGTTTCCTTGATCCCTTGCAGTCTGGCTTCCATCCGGGATATGGCACTGACACTGCGCTTGTGGCCATGGTCGACGATCTGCACTGGGAGTTGGACCAAGGTCGGTCTACTCTTTTTATTTTGTTAGCTCTGCCAGTGGCCTTTGACACGGTTGACCATGAGACGTTGGTGACTCACTTGCGGTACTTTGCTGGGGTGGGCGAAACTGTTATTGAATGGTTCCGCTCTTTCCTGGCCAGAAAAACTCAGCGTGTGGTTCTGGGGGATTTTACATCATCCCCCCAGGATCTCACGTTTGGTGTTCTGCAGGGATCTATTTTGCCACCCTTCCTGTTCTATGTGTACATGCAGCCTTTGGGCAAGATCCTGAGAGGGTTTGAAGTTGGGTGCCATGAATATGCTGATGACACCCAGCCCTGATCCAGGCGCTGCAGTCTTGGTGTTTACCCGGTGTCTGGCTGCGGTGGGGGATTGGATGAAGGCGAGCCATCTGAAGTTGAATCCCGATAAGATGAAGATGATGTTGGTGGGAAGGGTCGAGGGAGTGGAGGCCCCCATCATTGATGGGGTGCGTCCCTCCTTAGTCCCTCAGGTTTGGAGTCTGGGAGTGCTCCTTGACTTACAGCTCCACCTGGATGCCCAGGTGGCAGCTGTGGCAAGGAGTGTATTTTGTAAGTTACATCTGGTTCCGCGTCTTCGGTCCTATATCTCAGGCTCCAATCTGGCCATGGTCATCCATGCATTAATCACTTCGAGATTCAACTACTGCAACACACTCTATATGGGGCTACCCCCGGTGGCGACCTGGAGACTGCAGCTGGTGCAGAATACGGTGGCCTGCATCCTAGTGGGAGCGGGCCACCGTGAACACACAACACTGGTGCTCCATTCACTGCACTGGCTGCCTGTAGTCTTCTGGATCCGATTCAAGTTGTTGGTTGTTACCTTTAAAGCCCTATACGGTCAGGGCCCCACGTACCTGTGGGACTGCCTCATTCCTCATGTCTTGGATCGGCCCTTGTGGTCAGCCGGGGGTGCCCTCTTGGAGATCCCCCAGGTATCCTGGGTAGCGACTTTCGAGAGGGCGTTCTTGGTGACTGTGCCTTGGATGTGGAATTCCCTCCCGATGGAGGTTCACCTCTCTCCGGATCTCCCCTCCGTCTGTAGACCATGTAAGACCTGGCTGTTTCGCCAGGCGTTCTGTGAGAAGGGTAGGTAGTGAGTGGGGAATTTTATTTTTCCTTTTGGGGGTGGGGGGGTATTGGGTTAGTTGGGCTTCATCTGTCTTACAAATCTGTTTTATAAATTTTATTGGTTTTATATTGTATTTTGGTATTTTTTATAATATGTTTTATTTATTGTATGCCGCCCCAAGCTGCTATTGGGCAGGAGGGGGTGGATTATAAATTATGAAAATAAATAAATAAGATGTGGCTATTAAAATGGTTTTGCTATCCAGTTTATAAAATATAATGTAATATGAGACTGCATAGGTGAATCTCATGCAGGTAGGGCCCTTTTTACATGAGATGCACCACTCATGCCCATGTGGAGGATGTGAGTGGGCGCGTTCTGTTTGAAAGTGGTGGTGGGTGGGTGGGTGTGCATTCTCCCACATAATACGCATCTCAGCGCACCTCCACCTACCGCCCTTGCATGGAGCAACTGGTGAAAATGCAGGTTGCTCCATGCGGAGGCAGATGTGGGGGGGATGGGTGTGCACTCGCGCCCCCCCCACCCCGTCCCTACAGCCGCATGTTGACGGACCCAGCCGCGGCCTGTTTAAAAGGGCCTAGATGAACCATGCTGATGTTACTAACCTCTTTTTGCATTAATTCATCCGTGTATGCCATATCAAAATTCCACAGCCAATTCTTATTTCAGGCAGGGACTTTGAATCAACTAAAAAGTGACCAAAGAAGCTACAGTCCAAACACTTCAAGCAGACCCAGCCTTATCACGGGGTCATCCCGGGTGACCACCCAGGGCCCTGATATTTTCTCTCCTCATGTAGCCCCTGTTTTCACCAGGGCAGGATGTGGGGGCCCCACTCCCTCCCCGTGAGGCTCCAAACGCGAACACCCCTAGGGCCCTGTGGTGCATGTCCCTACAGGGGCGGAGCCAGAGGAATGGGGCGGGGACTAAAAGGGACCTCACATTTTATCTTCTCTGTGGGTCCTGCAAATTCTAAGGCCATCTCTGACTTTAGGCACAATGTTTTTAGTAATTCTGCTTCCATTGTTCAGTCCACTGCTTTCATAGAATCCTTTGGACTGCACTAACGTCCACTAAACAATAAATCTGTTGCCTCTTCATGTTCTTTTATCTTCCCTGGTACAGCTGTTAAAAATATTTTTCTTGTCTATTACAACTTTCCAAAGAATTACTCTTTAGGTGTTTCCTACTTCCTTCAGGAAACCTTTACTCCTCCAGTACAGTTTTTCCTCTTGCATATATTTAATCACTCTTGCTGTGGTTCTCAAACACCACACAAATTCAGCTAGACCAGAATTTCTGAAGTGTGATATGCAGAGCCCTTTCAACTGGTAACTTGTTGCTGGCACTGTCTTGTCGCTAGCTACTGATCTAATGAAAAGGCAGCTACAACCCTTTATTTTCCCAATACAGTGTTTCTTTACCATGAAAATTAATTCAGTTGCCCTAAGAGCATTATATGATCACAAATGGGAGGGAAGTGATTTATGCAAAAGAAGGCAAATCATTAGTAAATCTTTGAAAAATGCAATAGGTCACTGTTTTAAACATTTTGTCTGAAATTAATTTTTATACAAAGAAACTCTCGAAAGTGAAGGAAATATATTTTTAGCAGATGGGAAACAAGCAAGGTAGGTCACTTGCAAGGAAATTTACTACAACTAGTTTTACCAGTCCAGTCTCCTACCACTGCCAGGTTTCATTTAGCCATAACCTAAGTAATTAATTTAGTCATCTGTTTCCTTCTGTGCTGCAATAATTGTGAATTTTTTACTTTGTCTTCTTTGCTACTATGCCATAGGTTTAATGGGACCAATAAAAGAAAACCAGAAGATAGTCACTGGGCTAGAAATCTGAGGTGGCATTAGAAATGGATAGGGAATGATAGCGCAGAGGTCATCCCTTGGTGTGCTTTGCTGCAGAAAGAAGAGAAATGGAACCCAGGCTCTGATTGCTTGACACTTATTGTTCCAGGTTTTTAGATCTCATTAGTTAAAATTTGAAACAAAAATAAAAATGGCTTTACTAAATCTGGAAACAAAAGTTAGTGATCGATAAACAAATCATTGACAACTTGAAACTTTTATAAATGATGGTGACAGTCACCAAAATACTTCTCAGGCATAACTGAAACAATCAGGCAATTTGCAATTTTTTTCTTTTTTAAAAATTGCTTTAATAGGTAAAACTTTACTGCTGTATATGCAGACCAAGCCAAATCTATCCAGTGTTGCATAATTCTGTCTACGTGGGCTGCTGGTAGATTGCTGTCGCTACGCAAGAGCTTGCCGAGGGCACCATTTGTGAAATATTGGTTATGGACTAGTTAAGGTTAAACTAAGGCAATTTGTGAGAACACTGAAGGGATGATTAAAGTGACAAAGTCAAGTTTGAACTGTTGGAGAAGCAGCTGCTGTAGACAAGTCACTACTCCAGACAACTGGCTGCTGAGATATAAGGAAGAGAATGGAACCAGAAGTTTGGTGGGATCTATGCTGCTTTCTTCTTTTATCACATAGTCTAGCAACTGTGACGTCAGTCATGTGTGCTCCACTTTCAGTTATGCTCTGTCCTGTGCTTCAGCATATAGCATTTTGGGGTCTTTTTAGATGTCACAATAACCACTTACAAGGGATGTCTAAATCATGGTAAGAAGGTTACTGTGATGTCTAAATATATCCACCTAGGAGGTGTTTTAGAAGGTAGATGCATGCCTTCTATGTTGCTGGTACAATCTATTCTGCACAAGAGTTACTGGACCTTTCACAGGCCCACTACATTGGGAAAGGTTTGCACTTAGCTGGTGTGAGGTTTAAACAGGACCTCAGGAAAGCTACGCAGAACTACCCCAGGAGCACCGCGGGCAGTAGAATTAAAAGAAGCTGTGCAGCCTCCACTGCCCGATGCTCCCCAGGGGCAGCAAAAAAAGTGGTGGTACAGTGCAGACTGGAGGTTTCCCCCTGCCACTGCTCTCCCCGCTGACAGGAAAAATGGGATGGGAGTAGACCAGATTCCTTTCCCTGTGGGGTCTTCTCCCTGCCGATGCTTCAGCTGCTGCCCCTGGTCCCAGTAAGCCCACCTCCCACCCCCACACACAACTGACTACCCACAAGTTGTTAATGCGTAGATGTTGGCAAAAAAACCCAACCACCTAGCTACATGTTCAGGATTTTCAAACCACACTTTAAGGTCCCTTCTTTGCTGCTCTATTATATAATCTATCCATTTCCTGCACAGTCTACCTCTGTCTGCTGTTCTCTATCAAACCAAAATCACAGTCTTTAGCAGATGGTTGCTGTCCTTATTATCACATCAATTACTGATCCTTTTTGCACCAATTTTTTCCCTAATTTCCAACATTGGTCCTGCCAGTTTACTACAAATAACTGTCTATACTGTTTCATTTCAGAGGCCAGCCTACCTCATGGCTTATTCTGTTGGTCTTTTTGAAGATTCAGGTCTTTGCTGTTAAAGCAAAGCTATACTGCTTATAGAAAGTCAATTTGTATAAATAGTCAAGATTGGTTAGGCAAGACCTCCTTTCACTCTTGCAGCAACTTTAGTGGTAATGAAAATGGCTTAAACGATTTTCACGAATTAAACACATAATGTACACTGAAACTACCCAAACTATTTTAATTTATATTTATGTATTATACCATTTATATCCCGCCTCTCCTGCCTAGGCAGCTCGAGGAGACTTACAAAAATTAAAATATTTTAAAATGTACATAAAATATATAAGACGTTTAGAACTTTTAGAACTTTTGATGTTCATTCGGAACAATATAGAATGTTAGTTATAATAACACTTTCCCCCCCAAAAACCTATGTGGAAAAATTTTACACAAATGCTGCTAATGTCCAGATGAGACTTTGGACTGTGTTTGAGGGGCGTTGTGTTTGAAGGATGGGTCTGAATTTCCTTGATGGAGTTAGGAATGACCTCAGCCCAAATGAAAGCTCCATGATTGGGATACTGTAATGTGTTTTTTAATGCTGGTGATGAATGTGTAGGGTAATTTTTCTCTGTGCTGGCTAGGGCTGAAACTAGATTCTTGCTTTTTTTTGCAAGAATCACAGTTCTTGGCTTGTTCTTGTAAATGAGAACGAGTTGAGAAACTGTCTGGATCCTTTGCCGAGAAAAGCAAGAAACTCAAGACAGACCTCCATTTCCCCCCTGCACTGTTCCCCCGCCCCACGGACGGCTTTTCAGGGGTTCGCCCCTCATCTCGGGAAGTGCCCAAGCACTTAACAACTTGCAAAACTGTGAGCGAGGGGGTGGGGAGAGTGGATCCTGGCTCTGCACCCCAGGCACTTCACAAGTTGCTGCCCTGGCAGCAGCATTCAGGAATCAGGGTCCCCCCTCTCCTTCTGCCAGGGCATTACCTTGTGAAATGCCTGAGTTGGTGGCTTGCAAAGCTGTGTCCAGAGGGGGACAGTGCATCTGGCTCTGAGAGTGTGCATCCCAGCCAGCTCTGTCCCCCTGCGCATGGGTTTGCATAGGGGCTAGAGCACTTCATGAGGTGCTGCCCTGACAGTGGGAGAGGGGGGCCAGGGTCCCCCCTCCTGCTTCCAGGGCAGCACCTCAAGAGGGGGACCAGGGTCTCCCCTTTCCCACTGCCAGGGCAACACCTCATCAAGTGCCTGAGCACTTGGTGCCTGCAAAGCTGGGAGGGGGGAGTGCATCCCGGTTCTGTTCCCCTGTGCATGGGTTTGCAGAGGGGCTAGGGCACTTCATGAGGTGCTGCTCTGGCAGTGGGAGAGGGGAACCAGAGTCCATCATCTCCCACTGCCAAGGCAGCACCTTGTGAAGTGCCTGAGTGCTTGCAAAGCTGTGCACAGGGGAGAGAGTGGATCCTAACTCACACACAGCTTTGCAAGGGGCCGTGTTCACTTTCCGAGGTGCTGCCCTGGCAAGGGGAGTGCCAGGGCAGCCCTCTGGGAAGCTGCCTTTGCAAAGGGAAACTTGGCTCTACCCAGAGTGGCCCCTTGCAAAGAGGGGCAATCGGTTGGTCAATTTCAACGTGAAACTGACTAAGCATCTGCTTGAGGACTTTTGTAGTCCCAGCTCTCCAGGCCAGGGCAACCCCTTGCAAAGCTGGATCAGTGTGCTCCCCCACTCATCAAACAGATGTTGGAGGGGGGGTGGGGAGTTGAAGTGTCAAGATTCCAGCGAGCTCTCGGGCCCAGTTCTTTTTCTTGCTCACCCAAGATTTCTTGCACGGATTTTTAAAATTCTCACTTCAACCTTAGTGCTGGCTCTTTTATTAGGCAGGAGTTTGTCAACTGCCCAGTAAATATTTGCCTAGACTCCAGTAAAAAACTGGAGACTGGAGAAGGCCAGTAATGAGGAGGTTGTGGTAATCAAGGCAAAAGATAACTACAGTCTGATACTTGCTTAGGAATATAAGGACTTCTTTTGTGGACCCTTAGTCTGACCCATTAGGGCAGTCACTTATGGGGGTAGGTTATTATTATTATTATTATTATTATTAT
>QEPC01008421.1:453687-475858 GCA_003113815.1 Sphenodon punctatus | reverse complement strand
AGGCGAGAGATAACCATGGCATGAACAAGGATTTTAGCCGAGGAGATAGAGAGAAAGGGGCGGATGCGGGCAATGTTGTGGAGAGCGAATCGGCAGGATTTGGCCACAGAGTCAATGTAAGGTTTAAAAGAGAGGTGCGTGTCAAAGATGAAGCCCAAGCTGCGAGCTTGGAGAACGGGATGGATGGTGACCCCATCGATGCAGATGGTCAGGTTAGAGGGAGAGGAAGGGGAGGGAGGAAAAATGTTTGAGTGTGGTGAGTGAGGTGGCTGGTTTTGTGTGTGTGTGTGTGTGTGTGTGTGTGTGTGTCTGTCTGTCTGTCTGTCTGTGTGTGGGAGGATGGTTGCGTGAGTGACTGGTTGTGTGTGAGTGAAAGAAGGAGGGAGGGAGGGGGCTGGGCTTTGGTGTGTGTTCGAGACAGGCTCTGGGTGTGATTGGCAATTGTGGGGTTGTGTGTGTGTTGGGTGAGTGAGAGACTGTAAACTGATTCCACTGCAAATGTAGTGATTCACTCACATCATCCCAATCAAATCCTATTCCATTAATTACACCTACCATGGGGAGCTGTGTTGGATGACAGAAGGAGCTCTCAGGGACCTCTAGGACTTACTGGGGAGAGTGGGTGGCTCAGTCAAGCTGGGGCAGTGCGGTAGGCCATGCATGTCTGCCAAAGTGTATACGGGCAGAGCTGTGTCAGGCAGCAGCAGGAGCTCCTTGGCCCTCCAGGGCTTAGCAAGGGGCAGGTAGCTTGATTGTGTTGGAGCAGGGAGGAGGGGCCCACCAGTGAGAAAGAAGCTCTGTCGGTGGATAGACCAGGATTCATGAGCTCCTACTCCAGCAAAATCTAGGTACCTGTCCCCCTGGTAAGCCCTAGAGGGCCCAGGAGCTCCTGCTGCTGCCTGACAAAGCTGGGCTCAGGCCAGGCTACAGCTGTAGGTGGTAGCACTCTGTAAGGAATGGGGTCACCCATGGTCACAGCATAGTGGGTTGGATTGTGCCTCAGAAGGGCCTGGTCACATTGGACTTAGGTGGGCCAGGCCTGGTTCATTTGGGCGTGGTCCTTTGGGGGCTGGGAATTTCAGTCCAAGCAGAGCTCTGCTCCCAGTGGAGCTCTGCCCCAATGGATATTGTTGAGAGGCAGTCCTAGGAAGGAGGAGTGATTGAACATTCAGTATCCAGAGTTAGGGTTTAGCATACCTCCCAATAGTCCTGGGATGTGCAGGACCACCCCATGTTTAGGGGCAAGTCCTGCTGGAGGAGGCCTGAGTCGTACTTTTCAGAGATGGGGCTGCTGGAATACTAAGTGCCCCAGAAGCCACCCCCAAGAATGTGGCATGGGAGCACGGAGCCAACTGTATCAGCAGCAGTTGAACTGAAGGGAGCTCAGGCAATGGGGAGTAGAGTTGGCTATAGTCAGGGTAGCAGACGCTATGCTCAGAAGCATCTGCGATGTACATATACCCTGCCCGAAAACTGCATGAAGTTTTGAATCTATTTACCTCTGGTGCCTCCCACTCTCCACCCTATTACTTGCCCCAATATCTGTCTTCTGACCACTGGTAAATATCCCCCCAGCTATCCTTGGCCTACAGGATCTGCCCCACCTACTTCCACACAGAATCCCACCCCTTCACATGGTAACTGTGGAGAGGAGTGTAGCAGGGAGCAGGCTATCTGGGCTGTGGGCCCTTTACGGGACTTAGCACCCACAGGGACTGCCAGTGCTATCAGAGGTGTGGGGTGCTAGTTGGGCATGAAGGACAGTGCCTGATGCCTCACACCTGGGCTTGGGTGTGGCTGAGCCAGCCCAAGATAAAAAGCCTGAGCTGAGAGCTTAGAGGGGATGTTTTGTGAGACCTGTTTGAGACTGACTTGGAACTGCTTGAGGAGCAGGGTGGCCACTGACGCATCAGCAGAGAAGATGACAGACATTTGCATGAAATTTACATATGCTATTTTATACTAGTTTATGTAAATTTGTGGGGCAGAGGGCAGAGCCAGAAGTGGGCAGAGCCAACCCAATGGTAGGTGGAGCCAACCCAATGGTTAAGCTAGTGGTGTCGCTTAACCCAGCATCAAGGAGTTCCCAGAGTTAACATTTGAGGAAGATTACATTAGTTAATCCTGTAAACTCCTTGCTGCTGTGTGAAGTCCTGCCACCGGGGGTTAGGGAGCCCTCCTACTAAGGTCCCATCCAAGGTCTCTCTCCCACTAGACCTATTTCTCCCTAGCAGTGTCAAAAAATAGAGCCAAGGCTCACTGTGAGGAGAAACTGACGTTTTAAGTGTCTCATCAAGCCGGTAATAACTACCAGTGATTTCCCTACTTTTATTTTTCTATTTGTCTTTTGTTTTTTTCCCCTTTTTTATGGGGAATAACACCAAAGTCAACCTCAGAAACCTTTGAACAACATTGCACATAAGAAAATTGGGGATAACACACCCAGGTCACCCTGTAAACCCTTTGAGCAAGTTTGCACATAGTATTTTATTTATTTTAATTTATTTTATTGCACTTATGTGCCGCCCTCTTATGCCAATGGCATCTCGGGGCAGCTTCTAACAAAAATAAAAACAATCTTAAGAATATAAAAACCACAATAAAATCTAAAATTCAAATATTAAATAACAATTTAAAACACTCCCCCCGCAAAAAATTGTATGGGGTGTATTGGGGGTAACACACCCACATCACTCTGAGAATCCTTTGAACAACAGTGCACATAAGAACATTGGCGGTAACACACCCAAGTTACCCTGAAAAACCTTTGAACAAGTTTGCACATAACATTGGGGGTAAGGTAACACACCCATGTCATCCTGAGAAACCTTTGAACAACAATTCTCTCTCTCTCTCTCTCTCTCCCCTCACACAAATACTTATAGATTCTCTCTCACACACAGACGTTGTCACACACACACACACCCGATTCTCTCTCTCTCTCATTCAGACACACACAGAGATTCTCACACACACAAACTCTCGCATACACACATGCACGCACTTCTTCAAGTGGTTCCGACCATTCTCACAACACTGAGTGGTGGAGAATGATTGGAGCTATCTCGAGGAACCTTGTTTACAAGGTAGCAACCTTCTGTTCCACACGAGGTCGGGTGATGCGGTGATCCGACCAGGATTCGGGAGTGGTAGGTAGGGGCCACCCAGGGCACCCTGGCAGGCGGGTGGAAGGGGCGGTGGAAGTTCCTTCTCCACACCCCACCCAGGCTGCTTCTGAGGGCAGGGGCAGGGCAGAGGGCCCCCCAGCCAGCAGCCCCAAGCTGCCCCAGGCTCTTTTATTTTACTCACGGGTGAGATGATCATGTAGGTATGGGCCAGGCCAGCACTAGCAGCAGCAGCCGGAGTCCCATTCCGTCCCGGCCAGCGGCTTATTGGTTTCAATCAGGATTGGAACCCAGCCCCAGGCAGGCTGCGGGAAAACACGGAGCGCAGTGGACTGAACTTGCTGCCAGTTCAGTCACACCACACGCTGCACCAAAAGCCCGCCAGCTGTCCGCAGCTGCACACTCTGCACTTCTGCTCTGGGCGGAAGTGCAGAGAGCGCAGCTGCGACTCGGGATGGAAGGGGAAATTCTGGACGCTTCAGTGGTCCAATTCCCTTCCCATCCCGAACAACTGGAGCTGTTGGGAAAACCGGGTTGTCCGGGATAATTCTGGACCCCTTGCCACCCTGTTGAGGAGACAGGAGCTGGGGCTGGGCTTCTTTCTCCACACCAACCTTGCGTGGAGAGTGTTGCCTAAGCTACAGGGTTGCTAACCTGGCTACAGGAGAGAGGGAGCCTGGCCAGGGGCACAAGGACAAGGTGAGCTAGACTGGAGGAGAGTGATGTGGGAGTTGCTTGAGAACTGCTTGGGAGCAGCCAGAGATGGAGAGAGACTTATACCTGGTCTGAGAAGGGACTGTGCCCGACCTGAGGGGTTTGGATAGAGAAGCCCTATGCCTTAAGGTCTAAACTTGATATATGTGATATGGACATTGTATATAAAGCTGTATGGTGATGATACTGCATATTGTCAATGCATATTGTGAATAAAGACACCGGAAGCTGAGTTTCCCTGCAGAGCATGATTCCTTGGGGCAGCATCCTGCCATCACCCCCAGGCACCCCTCTGCCCTGTTACAAGGAACACAGGTGTTTCTCCGTGGTTTGGCTGGAGAAAGTGGAGGAAGATATTACCTTGTTGACTTCATATCCCATACTGGATACAGAAGCCATTAATCCCCTATAATATGAGATGTCTATACTATTACTATATTGCAGTGATGGCCAAAGTGCCCAGCCTTTAAGGCTGCATACTAAAATCTTCATATGGTTGAAAGCCATAAGACACTTACACCGGCTCTTGCACATACAAACCTCTCCTGCTTTGTGATTGGCTGGCAGAGCTAATACTCTGTGGTCCTGGCTACTGAGATTCTGAGGCATGTCTGTGATTCAGCTGTGGATTCTTGGGTTCAATGAAGTAAGATGCAGCGTGTGACCCAGAACCATCCTGGGTTGAGCGCCACACTTGAATTGCCCAACAGCCACATGTAGCTCCTCAGCCACATTTTGAACACCACTGTTATGTGGAATGCCTGTGTAAAAGAGGATGAGGAAAGAAATCAGAAGATGGGGTGTCCTAGTCTCCCTAGCATTTAGAATTGTATCCATACAAAAATTATTATTTTAACATCTATTTTTTAATAATTTGCAAAGCTCCACACTTGGACATTGGGCACTTTGGGTGCTACTGTTACTGTTGGATTGGAGGTTGGTTAGGCAAAACCTTACTGTTACCGCAATTTTGAGTTAATCCCTAATTTAATTGAACTGTGGTAAATTTTGTTCATTACACATAATATAGAGGCTGCCTCCAGCCCACAAAAACTATTTTACTTCTGACTGCAGGCATATTACAGAATCAGGTATTTTAAGGGGAAGTAACTTAAAAAAACAAAACCAAAAAAACAAAACCCCACAATCTTTCATTTAAGGAGTGTGGAATTTTTTTTATTAAAAAAAGAATGAAAGCAAAGGCACTTTTTAAAGCCTTTTGGCATGAAAACACGATATATAGTACACCTGTCAACTGTGTTTAAAAGTATATAATATTAGTTAACAAAAGTATATTTGAAAAACCTGTTCCAACACTGAAACTTTTCAGATTAGAAAGAGAGTATCACTCCACAAACAAGCAACTAAATGAAGAGGTCGAGGAAAAGAAGAAAGCAATTACAGATCTCTCTTGGAGACTCCAGGAAAATGAGAAAAGTTGCAAAGAAGTACAGGAGGAACTTGTGCTGGTAAGAGAGAAGCCCCTGTGGCTGTTACTTTATTGATCCAAAAGATGATGTGTTGTGTGTTTTCCCATGTAAAGTGCTGACAATTTTTTTTTTTAAATGATCTGATTGCACTACAGGACTGATCTGCTACTGTTTTGCTGTATATGGTTTTGGGCAAATTACTTAATTCCCTGCCTTTATTTTCCCCACTTTAAAATGGGTATAATAATAATTACCTTTCAGCAGGGGAGCTGCAGGAATAATAGTTTTGTTTTTTTTTAAAAAAAGTTTCTTGATGAGTTTAATTTGTTTCAATTTTTTCAGGTTGAAAATCATTGTACTAGGTAAATCTTATGCTTGTTTAGTCACCTCTCGCACATTAGTTGCATGTTACATGTGGAATCAACTGAAAAAGAAGTCACTCTTAAACCGAAATGTGTGCAAAACCCCCTCAGTGGACACATGCTTCAGAAGGAGGTTTGTGGTGTTTGTGCATTGTAAAAGCAGACAGATTTAGACGTAGCGCTTAATCCAACATTCCAGTATCTGTGAAAGGAGCATTTGGGATTGTGGCAAATGAGGCAACTTCTAGACAAATTATTTTAAAGACATTTGTAGTGATGATTATCTAACTTTTTGACTGATTTTTTGAAAACCCAAAATTGAACAATTAACTAAGGCCCTAATCTTACATTGTTTATATTGAGTTAACTTTAATAGGCACAGAATCAAGTCCCTTTTTTCTGAACTGCTCCATTTTTAGGTGTACTTCAAAATTTCATTTCATTCAAATACATTGCAGGGTGGAGGGCAATAGTAGTGGGAAAGAAATGACTAGCTAGCTCCCTGTTTGGCAGGTAAAAAGATGGATAAGGCAGCCAGCTAGTGCAAGATGGAGTGGGAGCCAGCTGCTGGAAGTAGAATCCTGATTGAGAGGAGGAGAAGGATGTGGGTGGTTGACACAGCCTGCGTGACTCTAAGGCTGTTTTTTACACAAGATGCTCTCCACCCACTATACATGTTGCAGGGCTGCAGTATTGTCCTATGGGTGCCCTGTAACATGTATAGTGGGTGGAAGGTGGGTGGGTAATGGGTGGAGAGTATCTTGTGTGAAAACACCCTAAGACATGGGGAATCTTCTGAACCTGGACACAGGCAGTGTCAGCATCAGCCATTATCATATGATAGTGTCCCATATCCACACCCTGTTGGGAGTGGAAGAGGTAAGTGGCTCAGTTGCCTGCTTCTGAGTCATTGCATTCTCCCTCATGCCTCAGGGTTTTAGCAGCACAATAACCCCGTCCCCTAGTGGGTGTTTTCATGGTCTTCTAATAGGTGATCTGAACACCCATGGCCAGCACACAGTGAACACTATCGCACCACTCGTGGTGGTTCAGAGGATTTGGGGCCTGCCATGTGGGCTAATGCAGGCTAATGTGTGCGCACACATTGGTGTGCCATCAATTAGGTTCTGGGTTGTACATTCATGCATCTGGGCCTCCAGAACCGTAGGCTGCAATTCCTAACTGAGCAAGCTGTGAAGAAGTCCCCATTAAAATGGTTAGTCATGAGAGGTATTCAAAAACCCTTTCTGAAAGTGGAATTTTACGAACTCAGACAGCAGTTTCTCTGACCATCTTATTAATATTATTCCAGGAGCTGATGTAGGTTGTGTGTTGCTTTTTTTTTTCCATGCATGCCAGAGAGTTTTACCATGGTTTCTTTTTTTAAAAGCAGAAAGTTGTCAATTAAAAATCTGAAAAAAAATTATTATTGGTGAAAATGGAAGATGTGGCTGGTAGCAGAAGAATGCATTTCACTTGTATGTATATGTGTGTGTGTGTGTCTGTGTGTGTATACACACACAAGTGAATATATACACACACAACCTCCAGTTTTTTTGTATTTTAGCTAGTTTTAATATTTTTATTATGATTGTAAGCCACCCCAAACTGCTGAGACAGGAGGGGTGGAGTATCAAGTTCCTTAAATAAATAAATAAAATATAAATATTGTGATCCAGATATTTTATTATCCGGGTGTTGTGAGTGAGAAACATGCTAGGTAACTTTTTAATCTTAAAAATCTGATACTTTGCACGGTGATAAGTGCACCCTTTTGATCCTCACAATGCTCTTTTTCCAACTGAGAGAGGCTGGACAAGTTTTTGGAGATTAGGTCCATTAGCAGATATTAGCCAGGTAGGTTTGGGGAATGTAACCTCTAACTGTCGGGAGCTGGGAATGAACAACAGGGAATGGATTTCTCCATTGTGACCTCTTGGGTACTTGTTCCAAGCAACCAAGATTGGTCACTGTTGGAAACAGGTGCTGAGCTCGATGGACCATTGGTCTGACCCATTGAGGCACTACTTATGTTCTTAGGTTTTTTAAAAGAATACCTTGTTTTCTCTTTATAGTAAGCCACCTTATAAAATAAATCAGCTATGCTGCTTTTAGTTTCTTAGTACAGCATGTTGCAAAAGTGTGCCAAAAATTTACATGGATCAAAAGTGATAGGCTGGATCTTAGTATAAACAAGACTTTTCACTGTTCAACATGGACAAAGGGTGTTTTACTGTTTTTACATGGACACAGATGCAGCTCGCCCCAGAGCTGCTCCAGGGGTGCACTCCTGCATCCACCCATGTCCAGCCCTGCCTGGGTCAGCTTCAGATGGACCTGGCGGGTTCCCTGGCGCCCCCCTCCCCCCCCCCACGCACTATAGAATAGCAGGCAATTGCCCAACGCTCTAGGCAGGTACCCTCAGCTCTGTGGTGTTGCTGGAGCAATGGCCAGCCAGGAGTGGAGCTGCAGCGTGGGTCTGCCCAGGAGATAGACAGCAGCTCTGCTTCGGGCCAGTGCCCTGGGTTTGGCCATCCCACACCACTGGCAGCGCTCTGGGATATTCTGGAGTGCTGCCAGTGGGGGCTGCCCCTGCTCCACTTCAACATCTGGTGGGCTGCCTTCAGATGGACCGGCCAGCCCGGAGGTGAAGCAGGTTAGCGCAGCCACTCTCAGAGTTGCTATCTGTCTATTTACACCCAATGGGCGTTTTTAGACAGGAGACATTTCTCCCGCAACTTTAAAATCTGACTTGGGGACACCACTGCGGGGGAGATTTAGACTCCTCTCGACGGACCGGAAGTTGCCCGGACAGTTAGAAACAGCAGCACCGGGCAACTCCCATAAGTTTTCAGATACGGACTAGGTAAGTCCCCAACAGCTGAGGTCTTACCAGGTTTAGTTCAGGAGAAAACTGAATGTATGTGTGTTGAAGCTACTTAGATTTATTGATTTGCCAATAAAGTATATAATTTGGATTGTTATCTTTCAGTATATTTTTTTCCTTTACGTTTTTTCCTGATATACTGCATATATCTTTCCAAAACATCAATATACATACTGAAATTTGTTAATTTCTACAAAACTATTTTCTCCTGTTAGAGTATCAATAGTGTATAGAATTAAGAAAAAACCACAACCCTACATTTAACCTGAGTTAAATTTGAAACGATATAGTCTCATCAAATGGAGGAAATTTGAGCTGTGCTGTATAAATACATCCGTGAAAAAATGCATGTAGAGATTTCTTTTTAAGCAACAACTTTTACCCGTGTAAATCCTGCTTTCATTATTGTGACCCAGTCCCCAAATCCTGCTAGCACTCTTTTGCATGCTCTACTGCAAATGGGCTTAATTTATTTGCTGGAACCAGTGTCAGAACTATACCCTGGATTAGTGTTGGTAATTGAAGAAAATTAGTCAGCACTTTAATTGATAGGAGATTGTGCAAAAATGAAATTTCCCAGATAATGACCTGTTACAGTAATTTCAGTAGTGGCTAGTAACATTTTATAGATAATGGTCATGGGGATTTGGGCATCACAGCTAATGGCTGTAATCTAGTCAAAGATGTGCTCACGTAGTAGAGCCCATAACCTCCCCCATAGGAGCACACACATCGGAGAGGAAAATAGGTACATTTCCTTCCACTTCTAATCTGCATAAATTTGCATGTTTATGAACATTTGTAATAGTCCGCTGGCTAACTGGAAAAAAAGATTTTTGTGTCTGCATGAGAGAGATTATGTACACATATGTTTGTATGTGCAGGACTGATAGTTCAGGTTACAACTCAGCCTATTTAAAAGTCAAAATTCTCAAATGTTTGAACTGACTTGGGCTCTAAAGTTTCAGTTTTAAAGACACTCAGATGATCACAAATGGAATTCGTGACAGTCCATTCAGAATAAAAATAAAGTGCCTACCAAACAGCATGCAACTAAAAACAATGAGAACATTATAAGCCACTTTTGCTACATATTTCTTTCTTTTGGAGAAAAATTTGTAAAATTCTTCCTCATAGGCTTGTTGAAATAATGCTAGCTTTTTAACATGCAGAAGGATAAATCTGCAATATGGTACATTTTAATTTAATTTAAAAAAAATAAAAAAATCTCATTTAAAATCTTATTTGTACCTCACTACCCATTTTTGCTTCCTCTACTGTGCTAAATCACAAGGAGAGTTCTCCTGGCCAGCTTGTTCAGAGAGTGGTATCTGAGCTTGCCCTGCTTCCCAAGTTCTGATAAAGCTGGTGTTGGTGAACTGCCACCAGAAGATAAACCTCACATGTCTGCCAGCGGCAGGCTCTCCACTGTTTCATGAGAATGTTTAGCTACAGTATGCTAAAGAATTGTCTCTCATAATCACACTTGCACCCCTCCTAAATTTGTTGGTTATCATTTTGATCCCATACTTGGGAAATGAACTGTCTTTGTTCCGTGAAAAACTCAGCTTTAAAATGTGGCTAGGGGGTGAATTGTTCCTCAGTCCTGAGAGGAACTGACAGCTGGGTGTTATCTTCCCCTCCTATCTCCTTTGAAAAAGTGAGAAAGGGTGCAGCAGGTTCTCCTACCATCCCCATCCTCAGCATTGAATAACAATATCAGTAGCCAGGGCTGCTCTTAACTTAGACAGGGAAGTCTCCCACTGGATTAATGAGGTGTGTTAATGACCACCTCTGTCCCTGCTGAACCTGGTGCAGACCGTACACTGCTGGGAAAGTGTTACAAAATCTCCCAACTTGTTACTGTACTGGTCAACTGGAGGGTGTGCACTGCAGGGGTCGATGGGACTCTTGGAGCTGGGGAAAGCCATGCCCACTTGCCCAAAAATGTGTGTAGAGGGGCTGTTAAGGCAGTGCGAGCTCTCCAGCTGTTGCTCCAAGAATCCCTCCTTGTCCCCATTCCCACCACTAACAGGCCCCATGGAGGGAAGGTTGCCGGGGAGTGGGGGTGGGCACCACTCCTCCCTTGCCTCTTGTAGGTGCTGTTGCTGGGCAAATCCACTGCAGGCAGCCAGGGACAGATTGATTTTATTTATTTATTTATAGAAACTTAAACTTAATACCCCGCCTCTCCTGACACAGCAGCTCGTGGCGGCTTACAAACAACAATAATAAATAAACATTTAAAATAGATAAAACAACTCACAGCAGGCAGTTATTAAAAAACCCTATCCTCCCTCAACCGACTTCCCCCACCCCTCGCCCATCTCCCCCGACAAACGCCTGGTAGAACAACCAGGTCTTACAGCTTTGTCGAAAAGAGAGGTGGTCCAGGGCCAGCCAGGCCTCTGCCGGGAGGGAGTTCCACAGCCTTGGTGCGGCCACTGAGAACACCCTCTCCATCGTGGTCCCTCGGAAGAGTCAGGGGACCTCAAGGAAGGTGCCCCTGGATGACCACAGAGGCCAATCCAGGACCCAGGGATTGAGGCGGTCCTACAAGTAGGCAGGGCCTAGGCCATTTAGGGCTTTATAGACAAGCACCAACACCTTGAATCGGGCCTGGAAGATTATAGGCAGCCAGTGCAGAGATCAGAGCAGATGGATCGTACCCCTTGTGTACCCTAGTCCTGGCTGTGGTTCTGGTCCCACCGCTGCCTCCTCCAGCCCTGCCTCAGGCTGGGGTTTTGTCTTCCATAGGGTCCATCCTAGGAGCAGTTTCATCCTCCTTGTGTGGAGCTCCTGCTAGACAATGAAGCTGCTGTCTTGCCTGAATCCCACAGAAGATAAACCTCACCTTTCCACCCTGAGGGGGTGGGGTGGGGAGGAGAGATGTAGAAAGCTTCAGCCCTGGAGGGTCACTTTGCGGAATACCTCCCTTCCCCGCCCCCCTGGCTGGCTGCAGTGAGTTTGTCTTGGTAACAGCACCTGCAAGAGTGGAGGGGAGAGAGGTGCCCCCTACCCCTTGTGGTGGAGGCTTGTTCCACTGCCCTATGGGTTCTCTCACTGGTCTGAGAGACCCATTTAGAGGTGGGGATGGGGCTAGGGTGGGATCCTTGGAGCAGCAGTGGGGGAGCTGTGACTGCCCTGACAGCCCCCTATGCGTATTTCTCTTAGAAAGGGAGCATAATTCCAGTGTGGGTGGGGGGCACGGGGGAGAGTTTACATGCCCTGATACGCTGACGCATTGTCATGGGACTGGGGCTCACTACTCCACTCTAGGCTGTCATGATTCAGTTTCCCTGGCTTGCAGCTCTCACTAGACCAGCTCTCTCTCTAGAACTGATTCAGCCTGCAATGGGGGTGTTAGGATCCCTGCCTGGCGCCAAACTGCCCCGGCGAGACCAACCAGCACTGCAACGTCCCGACACGCTGCAGGCGGGGCAGCGTCAGGACCCACATGACTCTGGGAGCGCTGCTCTGCAAGCTTCCCAGGTAGCGGGTGTCCCAGCTGCGGCGCAGAGCGTGGCTTATGAGCCGCCGGGAGGCGGGGTCATGGGTTGCGGGACACAAGGCACCTGTGACATAGGGAGGGCTCAGCATAAAAGCAGGACAGATGGACTGCTCCTTGCTGGTAATCGTTTGAGAGGCTGGCCCTTTACATTGACCTTGAATTCCAGTGAAGTGTTGACCTAGAGATTGTGTGACTGACTGAGTGTCGGTGAGTGAGAGCTGGTGTGCGTGGGTTGCTTGTACTAAGGTTGGTAAAGAGTGATTGTGAGCGAGAACGCCCCTTCCCTCCCTCTACTTCTGCGCAAACACCCCCCCCCCGGTGAACAAGGCAGCAGGGTGTGGTTGTCTCCCTTCCTTCCTCCCCCCTTGCCCTCCTTCACAGCACGGATCACCCCCCTGGACCTGGAACACAGACCCTGAGCAGTCATTCCCGGTGACCCCCCTCATTGAAAGTGGGAGTAGCCTTGACCCTGTATTCCCTTTCCCCTCCTGGGCCCTGCTCTCTCCGCCCAGTGATGATCTGCGTTGCTCTCAGTTCCTGAGAGAAAGCCCCAATACGATCCTGAGGGCACTGGTTTCCCAAGGGTACCCCGCCAAGTCAGAAGGAAGAGCAGGGACCCATTCCCTGAACCTTTCCTTCCCCCTCCGTATGTCCTAACAGGGGGAACCTTCTTGTCACCTTTTCAGCCACAGCATTTCCCAGCACAGACTCTTCCTCTCTAGGTTCGTCTGTGTTTGTAAACACAGAATTAACCCCAAACTGTGTCCTGCCAATGTTAGGATTAGCAGTTCCACTGAAACATATGAAGTTCAGTAAAAAGAAGTTTAATGAATAAATCATGAATAAGCATGCAGTACAAGACTATACTCGAGAGTGCAGAAATCAAAATAACATAACCAATAATGCATTCCTAGCTGTACTTGGATTCTCCTGACTTAGGATTACCAAGGTCCAAGGGTATTTCAGTTCACGTCACAGCCAGCAATGGAAAGCATGGCTGGGTACCATTCTTAGTTTCCAAAAGGCCTTACTTCATAGTTCTTTTGGTGCTGCCCTTCTCTGACTGGTCAGATATGATGATGCAGCTGGAGCTCAACAAACTGAGCTCAACAAACTGAGAGGGAGATATCTATCTCTACTTTGTCTGGTCTCCCGTCTTAAGTACCTTTCCAGGGTCCTTTGTTTTATTTTCCCGCCAGGTGACTCTGCTTTCAGTCATGTCCATAGGAAGAAATCCATTTGCAACTCAATGATCTATGTGTCTACAGAGGTATTTTAGGCTTTTTCTGAATACACATTCGGTATGACTTTGCATTTCTCCATTGCATGAAGTGAATTTCCAGTTCTCAGCTTTCACATTACATACATGTTTAACCTTTACCTTTACATATTTGTTAGACCTGTAGTCTACATGTAGCCCACTATCTCCTTATGACACACATCTTTGACTGGATTGTAGCCTGATGTCTCTAATATAATTGCCTAACTTTAAGATAAAAGTATTTGAATGAAATCATTTTGGAAAAGAGATTTTTTTCTTAGTCTCCAGCTATATGATTTTAACTATAAAGTGCATTTTCTGTTTTGTTTTGTGTTAACTCCCCAAAGCATACAGTCTGACCTCAAAGCATTCCACCAGTGCAAGCCCCTTTGAAATGTGGTGCTTTTGCCAGCAAAATACTTTTAGAAACTGGCTGTTAGTTTTTAGTTTTGGGATGGGGTTTTCTTACAGTCACCAACTCCTCCTCCCCCCCAAAAACCCTACTCCATATTTTTCTTATTCCTAAAGGGATGTGCTGTTGTTATAATTCACTTACCAAGAACACAAAGTATGCCTTGGGGAAGGGATGTACAGTATACACTTTTAGGATAAGAAGGATGAAAATCCTCTTTCTCATTATAATGTTGCTCTCTTGCTCACTAATTTGTATGTATGCATAGAGGGAGGAAATTGAAAAAAAAACCCAGCACTTCTTTATACTCATATGAAAAATTAAAAGCCTCTAGTGGATTTTTGACACATTATATTTTAAAACACATTTATTTGCACAGAAGTCTTCTATAGTTTTTCAGCAATAGCACTGGAAGAGAGGAGGAGAGTAACTGTGGGTAAAAACAGAGAAGATGGTGGCCTGCTGTGACCCAGGTTTTCACACTTTGGCCGTGAGCCACCATGTCTGTGAGGGCCTTCCAGATGTTGCCCTGGGTTTGCCCCAGGCTGTGTCAAAGGCTAGCCCGAGCCCTGACCCCAGGATTAGCTCCAGGTCACAGCCCGGGCTAGGTTCTGCCCGATTGGGGCAAAGCAGGCCACAGCGGGCTATCACATGTGGTGTGGCGTGGCCTGCTGTCACCTGGCCTGGATTGAGTCCACCATGGTGGCCGTCTCCCAGCCCTCCTTGGCGATACAGCTGCAGGAACGTGTGGTGAGCAACCCAGCCCGCACTGTATCCACTGTGGCTTCCCGGTCCAGGTTGCCACGGCAGCACGGTCACGTCTGTTTCCACCCTTTTGTGTCTAACCCACATTTGTAAAAAAAAATAAAAATCACTTGCTTATAAAAAATTTTTTAGTCACTTTACCCATGTGTAGTAGAGAAAATTATTTGATGGCAGAAATGATGTATTCAGCTGTATCTAAAAACCAGTTACAGGCTTTGGTGACAAAATAAAAGGGCAGATAAGTAGCAAGTGAGATAGAGAAGAAAAACTGTTAAAAAAAATAAATAAGAAAAAACAACTGGACTAACTTGCAGAAAGACATTAGTGATCTGTGGCAGCTGCATCACTGTGTTAAAATCACACACATTCTGTTCATTATGAAATTGGGATGATTTATCCTATCCCTGTGAAATTTGGTAGGAAGAATTGGTTGGGTTAGGGGTAGAATCTGTCCAAATGTCAGGCAACTCGGATGAGACAAGGAAGTTACAGATGCTTGACGTTTCGAGATGGAATGACATTTTCTCCCCTATGCAACTTTTTTTTGCAGATGGAGACGTAGGCCACTTTCAGACGTCCCCCCACTTCCCCCCCCCATATTCTGGCTGCGGGAGGGAATGCGCAGTCAGGACATGCGTGGGGTGCCACTGGTCTGAAAGCCCCCCTGCCCCCTTGCGGCTTTGCTGGCAAACAACTGCAGCGATACACAGCCGGACTTGCTGCTCTGCATCGCTGCGGGTGTTTGCCGGCAACGTTACACAGGGGGGAGGGGACTTTCAGACCGGCCTCACCCCGTGCATATCCTGGCTGCGCACATTCCCTCCCACAGCCAGAATATGCATGGGGGATGGGGAGAGGTCTGAAAGCGGCCTTGGTTCTGGGAGCAGTCCTAAGAAATCTAACAGTCTTCAAAAACTGAAGTGTGGCTGGAATGGATTTCATGTTGTCAGTTTTTGAAAATCTGTTGTGTAGTTTTAAAGTTCTGATGTTTTGAAGTGCCCATTTTGGCAAATGGGGAGAGTGAGAAAAGAGGCTTTGCTGTCTCTTTCAATATTGTTCTATTAAACATGAGGAGATAAGCTTTCATGAGTGTTACTGTTGTACGGACCTGAGTGGCATTTATTGTAGGCAATTGTATAGCATTTTATTGCAGGCATTTATTGCACCCTACTTTACAGACACCAGGACAGCACCCTGTTGTTGTATGGATGCCAAGCAAACTTCCCAGCAGGTGTACTGACAAGACACAAGAAATGTTCATTGGAAATAATATAATCACCTGTGCAGTGAGCAGATGCATTTGAGCTACTGCCTGAGAAAGTAGCTATAAATGAAGGAGAAACCGTGGCCAAAGTGGAGACAGAAATCACACACATCATATTGGGGGGGAGGGGGGGCTTGCTCTTCCCAACTTCAGTGTTGCCCCCAACTTGCAGAGGAAGAGGATTGGATCTGAAAGACCAAGGCAAAGTGTGGGTGCATGGCGCCTAAGTTGTAAGCGAGCACAATATGTGACAATGTTTAATGTCTTTTACTGCTTACATGGCACACAAATTAAAGCAGGAGCCTTAACTTACAATTTCCATTCTTTTTGGAGCATTGCTGAATTTGTAAGTGCCTTTTAACTCTTCTCTCAAACTGAATGCTTTTTGATCTAAGAGTTTTCCTATCTCTGGTTGCACTTTTACAGTATACACTCAAGGGGCCCAGGTCCTTAAATGGTGTAAATTGGTGTGGTTTCATTGTTTTCAGTGGATCTATATCAGTTAAGGGACTGGCTCTCTGTGTATTGTAAACAGTACTCCATCAGCAATATGACTTCTTGCAGCCTTTCAACAGTGCCACTGTGTGGCCCATGAATCCTAGCGCCCCAATGGTCGTAGCTCATTCATAATCATGCATGTATTGCAGCAAGGCAGCTTCTGTTTAATAATGAAGGGTAGCAACATTTATTGGCAAAACTTTCATTTCACGGGGAGGTGGTCTCCATGCGCTGCATCTTAGAGTGCACTTTAAGAATGTTTGAAGAGAGATTTCCAATTTTTAAAATGAAATAAATGGACTTTTCATAGATGGCAAGATTTGTTCATAGATGTCAAGAACAAGATGGCCGTTTTTAAATGGGCGGGGTGGTGGTGGTCCGTGTGCGACAGGTGGAGCGCCACTGCAGGGGCCGTGCTGGGGGGAGGGTGCAGATGCGCGTACACCCATCTCCAAGCATGGATTAACTCACCTTTTCACTGATTGCTCCATGCGTGGGAGGTGGGTGGAGATGTGTGGGTTGCAGGAGCGTACATTCACTCACCTCCACATTTAAACAAAATGCTGGGTGTCCATGCATGGGAGCATCTAGTTTAAAAATGGCCCATGTGTGATCACTTTGTACAAAATATCTTCAAATATACAAAATGTTCAATTACATCTTGCTTTTTAAAAATAATCTATCTTGGTCTGTGAAGTTAATTTTAATTAAGACCCAATAAATTCTGCCCAAGCAGGGGCAGGAAAAACACAATGGGGTTGCACAGAACTTGAGAGCTGGGGTAGGTAGATGGGTGCAGAAAGGTGTTTGGAAGAAGGTGGATATTGGAGGAAACTTTGAGTAGTTTAGGGAAACTTTGTGGTAGGTAGGAGTGGGAAGGGTTTTTGTAAGAGCTGGAAATGTCTTAATGGAAAAATAGGGAGGATGGAAGACTTTGAGTGAAAACAGACATGCACCTTAACTCCAGTTTAACACCGCTTTAACATTTCTTATGCATGTTACAGGACTGCATAGGGCATCAGTATAGGCCTGTAACATGCATATGAAATTTTAAAGCGGTGTTAAAGAGGAAGCTACATTCATGCCTGTTTCCTCCTTTGTGACCAGAATGGTTTAGGAGAGAGATGGGGCATCTGAGAGGGGTCTGCCTTGAGGCTTTATAGGAGCAGATTTGCTGAGATGGAGGTCTATAGAATCTAGAAGTGTTTTGGGAAGAGTGCAAACTTTGGTGATGCGGTGTTCCAGGGAAATTGAGAGAGCTTGGAGACACTGTGAAGCTGTTGGGGTTGGGAATGGCTGGGGATATGACGTGTGTTGGAGGGAAATGTAGGGTTTTATTTGGGTAGATCAGATGTGGAGTGACCAGGGGAGAGGTTGTTGGACCTAAGTGGGGAAGCCTGGCAGACACATAGCTAGGTTGGAATGGGCCCTGTTGCAGAAGACAGAATGCCCTCCAACCTCTGTTCCTGGAGCCCCCTTCCTTCCTGTCCCTGCCTGTACAACCCTGTGCCTTCCTGGCACCAAAGCCGGCCATCTTTATTCTGGCCGTCTCTTCCCTTTCTCTTCTGGCTTCTTTCCTGTAAATGCTTCCCTGAATTGGAAGCAATGACATACCTTTTGGGCGAAATTTGGAGATAAGGGAAAGATGCTGGATCTGTGCCTAATCACAGAAGCCTTGCTCATGGCCCAGAAAGACCTTCCTCTGACTTACAAATATCCCTCCCCCACTTTATGCTCCTAATGACACTGAAAGCGTTTGAAAACTAAACTGAATGTTTGAAACTTTAGAAGAAGTTTATTACTGTTTGAAAGGGCTAATTATTACAAAGTTTCAAGCTCTTTCAATAACAAGGGCAAGAACCATCTTTGCTGAACCAGAGTGTCCTTCCCATTACACGCCATTAACACAAACCATATACCTCCCCAACGTTACAAGTGGCCAGAGAGGGATACAAGCCCCACCCGCATTGAATAAGCCTCAACCTCTTGCACACTCTCACAAGCATGCATGCTCATATGTAGACTCTCTCTCTTACACACACAGACTCACCCTCACTCCTCTTTCTCATATATATACCTGGAGTGGGAGAGAAGGGTCAGCTGTGGCGGCACAGAGGAATGCAGCTCCAGAGAGGGGGTGTGACTCCCAAAATCTGGTTGCACAGGAGGAAGCATGACTCTAGTGGTGGCTGCCTGGTCAAGTACGTATATGGTCAGCACCTTTAGTGATAGCGGCCTGGCCACACATAAAGAGAGGAGCCCAGAGTGGCCAGGCTGTGAGCAGAAGGAGGTAGGCTCCAGAAGTGGCAATGGCCTGACTGCACATGAGGACATTGGCAGCGCTAATGGGCAGGCCCCCCCATGGCGCTCACATGTGGGCACCCTGGGCACCAGTTGTAGCGTGCAGATGCTCCACATTCTGTGGCATTGTCTGTCAGATTACTGGGACGTTCTGGTGCTCCGTTGACTACCGCCTCCCAAAGCTGGTCATCGACTCTGTGGGGATTTCCACAAAAGTTGGGTTGTCCCGCCTAGCATGAGACAATTGGGAGGTATGCAACAACAGAGACAGCTATTTGCTGTCAGTTAATCTTCTGCCAGTTCATTTAACATCCCACTACTCAGGGAAATACACAGTAGACAGGTATGCCCTGAAGACATTTTCCCCCCCACCCCACTCTTAAGTTATAGAAAGAACCTCCCCTGCCTGAAACCCCTTTGTCCTGCAAACTAAATCAGTCAGGGCTGACCCCATATCAAGACCCTAGGCTTGAACATGCAACCTTGGGCTGCCTGGACAGTAGTTAGGTCACCAACATCACTGCTATTCTTTGGCCTGAACCCTGAATGGACTATACTGGCCTGCCCTATGTTGGGTCAGGCGCTCCTCCATGCCTCTCAGTCTCCAGCCTTGCTCCACGCCCCCAACTCCTGGTTTGGCTGCCCGCATGCATATAAGGCAGACCTGAAGCCACAGGAAACTTCGTGGATCATCTGATCACCCTGTCCTTCCTAGCTCTTTTGGACCAGTCCTGTTTGCCTCTGGACCTGCTGTCCTTGTTGCTGACCCTGCTCTGCTTGCCCCTGGACCAGTTCTGCTTTGGACTCTGGATTTGAATCTGATTTGCTGTGCCATTCTGATTTTGCCCTTGGACCTAGTCTGTTGGTATTTGCTCTTACCTGACCTGAACCTGGTCCTTCTGTCCTGCACTGTCTCTCCAGCTCTGATCTTGCATGACTCAGACCCTGATCCCTATGACCCTGACACTAGCTTTTATTAGCTCATTAAGCACAGAGCCCAAGGCACTTAGCAAGTCTTCAGTGGGTGCTTCTCACCCATTTGTCTTTGTGTCTATTTCACATGGACTGGGCCCTGGTTCAGCTACACTATCTGCACCTATAATACAGAGAGAGTGTGGCTGCCATGTTGGTCCTGAGTGACAGAGTTGGAGACAAAGTAGTTAAAATGATATCTTTTATTGGACCAAGTATTGTTGGTGGAAATACTACATCCTTGGACTAAGGCCGCTTTTAGATGAGCGGGGCACACTTGTGCGATGCGCTCATGCGACTTTTAAAAGTACCGTGGGTGGCAATTAGATAAGACTTCTCACATGTTATCACTGCTTGCACATTCTTTTAATACTGCTGATTAAATAGTGTATTTAATCCACGGTATTAAAAGAATGCGTGAACGGCGGTAATGTGTGAAAAGTCTCATCTAATCACCTCCCGCGGTACCTTTAAAAGTAATGTCCTGTTCGTCTAAAAGTGACCTAAGGTTGGGCTTTGTGCTGAGCCTCCACATCTTCATTTCCTACTGCACCTGCTATCACTATTTTCTCATCTTGCTGGTGTTTCTTGCTACCTACTCCAGGGTCAGGGCCAGCTCTGCCATTAAGGTGAAGCAGATGGGTGTCAGGAGAGGCAAAATGCCACCTCTCTCATTTGCTGATCTAGAGGTGGGAAGAAGGCTGCCGGGATCACTGGGAACAAGAGCTTACCTGAGTGGGCACTGGGGCAGGGTGACGTGGCCTAGCAGGCACTCCTGAGCTGCCTGTCAGCAAGTGGTTTCCCCAGTCTGAAGAGTAGTTTTCATGGGCTTACCAGGCCCCACATCCCTTCCAGCTACTAAGGTAAGGCTTTGGCCCCATTCTAGTAGCCCCTGCTGCCCTGCCCTGATGGCACCTAGCCTGGTGGCCCTGGCCTTCCTCCCTCCTGCCCCCACCATCCAGCCCATTGACTGGGAGTTTCTCATCACTGCCCAATGCAACATGCCTAAGTACAGTCCTGTCGAGGCCCTACAGGAAAGAGCAGCCCTACAGGGACAGGTTGCTCAAGAGGTGCCACTGTGGTCTCTGGTGGCTATGCACCTCAAATGCAGGTAGTTCTTGCAGAGCAGTTTGAAGGCATGGCATTCATTGTAGGGCGCTTTCAGACGTGATACTGTACTTACTAGTTCGGGCGGCAGAACGCATACGCAAATTAGGCACAGCTTTCATGACGTTTGAAAGGTGCCCCGAGCATGATTGAAGCTTTTCGGTGTGCTGACAAATGCGCTTTACCAAGGTAGATTAGCTCAGTAAAGCACATTTGTCAGTGCACCAAAAAGCTTCAATCATGCATGGGGCGCCTCTCTGACGTCCTCAAAGCCATGCCTAACTTGCATGTGTGTCCCGCTGCCCAAACTTGTAAGTACACTCCCAAGTCTGTATTTTACAATTTCTTTTAAAAAAAATAAAAAAAAATCTTGCCCCATGTCATATGTTAGAGTGTATAGTCCTACCATCATCCTGTTGAGACGCATGCTATCGAAGTGGTTATTTTATTTTTAAGTAGTATGGCAGAAACTGGCAAATGGCTTATTATAATTAACTTTACACTATATTGCAATGAGATATTCAATCCAAAAGGCATTAAAATAAAGGATTCCTAATGGGAATCGAGTTGCCCCAAGTGGGTGGCAAACAAGATATTTAAAGAGCCATTGACTTTGAAAGTCACTTTGCAACAAAATAAGGGTCATCAAGGGACACTTTACATGGAATGAAGATCACTGACAGACTTTATTGAAACTTGTGGCATTCTTTAGTTTCAGATGGAGAATCTCTGAGGATTGTAGGGAATGGGATGCAGTGGGAATCATCTCCATAATTTCTTGATGGTTTTGCTACACAGTTTTTGCAGCAATTTAGCTGTGTCAGTTTAGGAACTTAATTTATTGAAACAAGTTACATTTTTATTTTTTTTAAATGGTATGCTCTTTTATACCAAACAAGTGCATCCTACTATACAGGGGTTACATCACTATATTTGTGGATGGAAAGGAATTTTCCCTCAGGGCAGATTGACTCCTCCTGCAGTGTTACCTGTTTGATCTTCCTTTTTATACAATTATTCCCTGCATTTTCAGGCATTGGTATGCTCTGGTTGGTCCCGGTCTCTACTTGTGACAGATTATTATTATTTATTATAAGCATTTATATAGCACCAGCGATGTACCTGGCGCTTACAAAGAATAAGATAGACATGTTCCCTGTTCGAGAGCTTACAATCTAAAGACAGGGAGAGGAGAGACAGGGAAGGGGAAAACAGAGGGAGAGACAAGGGATGCGACGTTCATGAGGATGCGAGAGCTCAGGTACACGTGCTTGGCTTGGTTACAGTAAATTGGGAGTTTTCAGATAACAGGTGCTTAGCAGGAGTTCGGAAGGGCGGAGTGGAAGAGGTGGGTTTTGAGGAGGGTCTTGAAGACGTGGAGGGTGAGGGCCAGGCGGATGAGGGCAGGGAGGGAGTTCCAGGTGTGCGGGGCAGCGAGGGAAAAGTGACGAAGGTGGTTGGGGGAGCAGGGGAGGCGTGGAAGGGCGAGGGAGGGGATGGAGGAGGAGCGGAGTGCTCGAGCAGGGGTTCGGAGGGAGATCAGGACAGAGAGGTAGGGGGGG